>WBMZ01013943.1:0-117732 GCA_013400975.1 Atrichornis clamosus
TCTTTTAAACTAAGACAGGCATGTAGCTGTTTCTGTTGAAAATACATTCCTTTTTTTGAAGAAGTAGGCGCAGACCTCACACAAACCAGGATTTGCTTTATTTTTCAGGGAAGTATGGAACTTTGAAAACAGGAATATCATAGAGTGTTATGCACACACATACACACAAAGAATGGTGAAAAGAAAAATCTACATGTAAATGCTGGTTAAGAATCTGATGGGAAATGCACAGTGTAAAAAAAAGAACTGGAACAACAATTCTCTAACTGGTATAACTTAAGGCTTTGCTGGATTAATTTCTTACTAATGCTGGACAAGTGAAAAAAGAAAATTATGATCCCTTGGACTAGAGGAAAATAAAAATGATAAATGGTTAAATCGACCAAACAGCACTGTGATTCAACATATTTTTAGAAGTCAGCTGGGCAATCCAAAAATATGTCCAATATTAGCAGAAAAGTCCACAAGTAAAAATAAACTGCATATGTAAGAATGAGAGCAGACTCTGGCATGAGGCATTATAAATCACTCAGTGTGATATGGCAGACAAACAGAAAATGTGGCTGCTTGGATATGCAAACATGATCACCTAAATTGAAAAGCTGTTGAAGGGAATGAAGTAAAAGGAAAGCAATAATGAAGACCAAGAACCAAGCTGGGAGAAGTGTCTGCAACTGTACTGCAACGTTGATGGAAGTCTCATTTAATATTAACAATCAAGAAGAGGGTTCAAACAAGATTATAATGAAAGCTCCATGTGATGAGAACTTGCTAAGCATTATGAATTATAATGAGGGCAGAAAATTATTGCTGCAGAGCCAACAGAAATCAGGAGGACTGGAAGATTCTGACGTAACAGCAGTGTGCTGTTTGTGTGCCTGATTTCAGGCAAGNAAATGAGGTTTTCTGGGGAAAAAATGCAAGCTGCAATTGGTGGGAAGAAACATGGAGAGGCTGTGGGAGAGAATTAGGGACTAACATCAGGATTGATCAGTAGTCAGCTCTGAATTTTCAACAGGATGCCAATGAGCCAGACCTATAGGTGTTAAAGAAAGTATCATTCAATGTGGAAACAGTCATTATTCTCCTTGGCTTCTGACGTAACAGCAGTGTGCAGACTGTGTCCTCATTTGTGTGCCTGATTTCAGGCAAGCATTCACCTGCAAACTGTTCTTAGTAGGAGCTGAGGTGAAAAAGGGCAATCAACACTAAGTGAGCACAATCCACTGCAAGGCTACAAGCCACATCAGAGAGGGGGCAGCAGAATGACTGTGCCTCCATTTCCTCTACGCCTGTGCCCCAGTCCAAGCAGCCAGCCTGGCTCCTTCCTTCAGAACAGGGAAGGGGTTTTAAAGGGATCAGGAAGGACTGTTGCCCCTCTTGACAGCAAGTTACTGATAGCTCCTCTTCACAAACTGCCTGTGGGACAGCCATCTAGTCTAGCTTCTCACTTTGGAACTCTTCCATCACATGACAGAAGCACCCAGCATCCAAATTCGGCATCTCATTCTTAGAGATACCAAAAGTAAAAATGTCCTTTATTTCCAAAGAGTGTTACACCAACTTTGTGTTCCTGAACACGTGGAGGTGCAACAACTCTGAGCACTGGCCCCAGGCCAATAATGCACACCCAATATGGCCCCCAGACACCTCTAGTTACGATCTGTTGTAAACCTTGACCTCCTGCAGTTCAAATTATTTCCTTGTGCTTCACCTTATTCCCTGTTAATTAGGATGTCAAGCTTTTACAGTCATACCAAATTCTTGCATCTTTTTTTTTTTCCCATTTCCTATTAGGCTTTCACATCCCTCTTTCTTTCTAAATACTGATACCTTTGACTCTGTTTTCTGGCTTAGCTCTTGGACTTCTGTCCCCAGATTCATCCTGGCTACTGTGTGCCACTCTTTCTGCCTGCTTGAATTTCTGGTCCCCTCCATTCTCCTGCATATTCTGTGCTTTTTGAAGACTCCACCTCTGCAACACTTGCTCATGTTCCTCCCCAGTTCACCCATCTATCCACTGATTTATGGATAAGCACATATTTTTACATGATCCAAAGTATGGACTTTTACTTACAAAAATTTCAGTTTGAAGGCATAAACTGGAGAGAGACAAGGATAAACACTTTCATGCTAAGCTTGTGACAGTCCTTAGCAACGCCTCTTCCCTTCCCTGCAACCCCCACTATTTTGCTGGGAGTGTCACAAGACAATCAATCTGCAACTTTGTGAAAAATAAACAGAAATAAGTACAAAAACAGATGGACATCTCTTAATCCCTAATAGCTGAAGACAGGATTTTACTCATGTTTTTAGAAGATTTGTCCTCCTAAAGACTTCCATCAACTCAAATCTGGCTTTGTAGCAGAAACTGTATCTGTGAGAGCTGCGCTCTGACTTTTCCCTATCCATTACCATGTAAGCTACAGTTCAAAAAGTCACTTTTTTCAATTCAAAATGAATTCTCTGAACTCGACAAAGAGCCATTTACACCAGTGATTTGCTTCTTTCTAATTAAATAATCCTCAAGACATCAGACCCTAAGAAGAATGGTTTCAAAGGCAGCTGTTCTACTAATTAGACAAAATGCTTGGATGATGGCAATTTACTTAGAGTCACCTCACAGAGGGACACACACACTACAATCTATTCCCTGGCAAACAGTGCCAGCATAGAACTAACACTACCCTGTATGGGCAACATAAGGGCTGACTACACTTTCTGGATATTCTTAATGGTCGAACTTAACATTTCCAAAAACTGGCAGAAGGTTCCAACCCACATTGCAACAGAACCCTGCATTGCTAAGCAGTGCCTCAGTCTTTTTACATAAAAGGATATGCTCAGCACATGTCTTCTTGGGCATACAGTGAACAAGAGTGACAAGTACAAAAACTGCACTTTGCTTTATCTTGAGTAAGGTAATGGCTTGTGTTAGACTTGGCTCAATCCACATGTGACTGTTCTGAATCCTCCAACTAACCTTCTAAACATCTTCCAGATGTCAACAGCTCCTTAGACAGTGTCTCTGCAGAAGATCCTCACAGGACTGATGGCAAAAGTCTTGTAGAGTAGAACAGGACAACACAGAGGACAGAGATGCTGGCTAGCAAGGTATTGATGCTGGAGCATGCACTGAGTTTCTGTCATGTCAAGATAGTCCTAAACAAGTAGGTTCATCCTCACCTACTGTCACACATGCTAATGTCAATACAGTCTAAAGACACAACTGAAACACAGGCTGAAGCATATGCAGGAAGACTTTATATCCCTACACAAGGAAATGTTGCTAAAAACACCCTTCGAATTATTTTTCACAACAAAACATAAGCAAACATGGGAAGCAAACTGCAGTTTAGCTCTTAAAGTTGTCTGGTACACCAAAGTATTTTGTGTACTTTGGACTTCATCCAAAGCAAACATTCAACTACTTTTCTTTTAAACACATCTTGAGGTCAATAAATATTGTCCTTTCCCTAACATTAGTCCCACACAAATCAGCTAATATGCATCCACAAAACAGGGAGTAAAGTAATTTCTGTAGTTATATGAATGATCTGGCTTCAATTTCAAGTCCTACCACAGATTTCCTGTTCAATCCCGTGTAGAAGGGTTAACCTCTTTGTACATCTCCATCTGCCAAAGAGGGCAAATAACACCTGCCTCCTTTCTGGTCCTTTATGAGGCTCTGAGGGTATGTCTCTAACACAGGTGCAGGCACACCCAAGCTGTTTCCATATGAGGAGCACTAATTGTATTCCTCATTTTTCTAGGGATTCAATTTACCGAAGTGCTGAGTGCTCAGAACTGGAAACGCAGTTAAAGAGAACCCTGTTTGGAGTAATAAAATGGATTTATGTTAACTGTGTAATAGTAAATACACTGAAAAATCAGGCCAAAGGCATCTCCAGCGGGCACCCAAAATGAATGGGCATTTCTATAATGAAACTCAGTGCCTCAGGTCCTCCCTTATTAAACACAAACAGCTTTATACCTTTTGGGATGTTATAAAGACACCATTCATTCATATTGCAAGGCACTCAATAGCTAGAATGCTAAGTATAGTTTTAAAAAGCAAAAAATTCTATCTACCGTAAATAAGGCATGGGTTGGAGCATGAGGACAGAGAACACTGAGTAGTATCTTTCATTCTATTCACTTATTGAGGAATAGACCTATAGAACAACACTTTAATAATATACAATATTATAACAATTATATAATAATTATTATTACAATAATATCAGAACCTTAAATAAGGCTATGTAGACAAACTGTTTTATTTCCTACTGTTCTGATGTCTGATTTTGTAACCATATCATTCCTTCACTACAGCATTTTTCATAAGATTTCTTTTACCTCAGGATCTGTAGGTGGAAAGTAGAAATCTTATTCCAAATCTTGCATACATCAAGAGCAATGATTTTGAAATTAATGGAATTAAATTAATGTAAATGAAAAGTCAAACCTTTTGGTTCCTGAAAAGTGCTGGCAACATTGAATCATTTGAATTCAGTGTGCTAAAGCTAGGCAGCAAAACAAGGTGTCACCCATAGACTGCTCACTATTTTTTAAGTAATTCTTAAAGTCCAGTGAAAGTAGTAATTCTTAGAGTCTAGTGAAACTTTACAGAGTATCAATATTGAACATTCTTCTCTGTAAGTCATTAAAAATAGCAGAAGTTTTCTAAGTCCCTGCTATGAAACTTTTACAAATATTCCTCCCCCCATAATCACAAACTTTTAAATTTGGGGGCGATTCACACCTTTTATTCTTTCCTTCAGAAATCAGATAACACAAGATATTTGTTGAGTTATCTGAAAAGATTAAGTGACATCATAAGGGGTTCTGCGGAAGAAAGTAATCAGTATAACACAGGGCATAATAAGGAAGCTGATTAGAATAAAGATACCGCTGTGATATAGCCCATTTGGGATTTAATGTATGAAAAGATAAAAAGATGAAAGAAAAGGAAGAACAAAGAAAAAGGGATAACCATTCCTTGCAAGGGAAAGAAAGAAAAAAAAAAAAGAAAAATATATGACCTTATGATATCTAATTCTTCCAGAAAATATATACTAAACGGTATTTGTGTTGGTGACTCTTATTTGGTCATGTTAGAACATGGTTTGAATAAAATAAGGAACTGCACTGTATGTCTGCTTTAACAAGAGCCAAGCCAAGTGATTTACAAAAACGTTTCACACCTCATACCTGCAGTGGCATTTTGCAAGATTCTTGCCACATGCCGCACAATGAGGGTTGTTTGGTTCTTTGCCCCTCTCCATCTGAGAGGTGGCAGAATTTCATGCTGTCTTTTGTCAGCACCTTCAAGAGCATCTCAGTGCTGAACTCAGTTTTTCTTTCCACCTTGTAGATGAATAGTTCAGTCATCCTGGCACCAAGGTCTTGCTCTGCACAGGGAAGTTCTGTGAGATGAATGGGTAAGGAAGAAGAGCAAAGGTATATTTATTAAAGGGAAAAAACAAAACAAAATAAAACAACTACAACAACAAAAACCATGCCTAAAGTGGTGTCATACAAGTCATACCACATACACACTTTAACTAAGCACTGTACGACCATCAGTCACTCCTGTTTCATCTGCAGCTGGAGACATTTGTGAATATTTGCACACAATTTGTCAGAGTAGGACCTCTCAGGACCGCTTCTGACATAGCTCAACTTTCCAAGGTAAATATTGTTCTCAAATCTTCAAGCTACATGAAAGATGTTGAAAGTGACATGGTGAAAGCAAGGCTTGGGTCCTACTGAGACTATAAAACAATGTATTGCACAGGACTCTGTGAACAAATGCATGAATAATTTGCCCCTCTGCCCCCAGCAGGAGCTGGATTTGACATTGCTCTAGTGCTTCTAACATTCCTAAAGCTAGGGACTAGTACAGGGAAAGACAGGTTGGCTGCAGTCTCAGTGGTGGACACAGCCACCCACATATGGTGTTGGGAAGAAGACTACTTGAAGAACAGATGACAGAGAAACTGGTTCCCACTCACCCAACTCATATCCCAGCACAAAGACAAGTAGCGTTCAAAGCATGCCAGCTTTTAAAGATATGCCACAGAGTGAACAGAAGATAACCATGGACAGATGGGCGTTGCATGTGCTCACTGCTTCATGGAGAATCTTAAGCCTTTCCTGAACTTATGTCAATCAAGAGTGTGGCACACTGATCTTGGGATCTGCAGAATCCAAATGGTTCTTGTTTCAGTGTAGGGAGCAGAAAAATTGTCTCCGGTAACAAGGTCTCCACTGTGTTCATCAGACTCTTGGTATCAGGGCTTCTTCTCCCCCACTGCATCACTACAGACTGTGCATTCTGGCTTTGCTGCCTGCTAACCAACTACCTCTGAATAAACTGCAGCTGACTATCTTGGGAACTTTTTAAATATTAGCAGCACCACAGTCTTGAATTTCCATGACCAGCTGTGTTTTCACGACCTCACAAGATAAGGACTCTGCCTTGCTTCCAAAGTGAGAATCAACAATTCAGTACAAGACAGTGAACTTGTGCAGTGAGATCCCAGTTGGCTCGGTTTCTGGAGTGCAAGGTGAGGAGTGCCAGTGCTGTGCCTGTGCCTGTGCCTGGCTTGAAGAACCACCAGCCAGGAGGGGAAGGGATGGAGTTACAAGCGCTACGTTCTTGTGAGGGAACCGTTGCTATATCCCCGAGCGCTCACCACGCCATGTCCTCGCATCACTTTAAATTGCACGCTGCTGCAGCACGACCGTACGGTCTCCGCTCCCCGCAGCATTCCCAGTGTTCGCTCCCGGCCGGGACGGGCGTTCTCAACCCGGCGCTACGTGCTCGTTCGCTAGCCGCTCTCTCTGCCGGGAGGGGGCGGGCACCCCATCCCTCTTCGCTGCCGGGGCGGGGGACGAGGCAAGGGCAGACCCTCAGGCAGAGAGGCAGGGATGGGGAAGGCAGGAGGCACCCGAGAGGTGGGCGGAGGGAGCGCTGGGCACTGGCTCCTCTCTCCGCGTATGCACCCGAGAGGTGGCCCCGGCACTGCCTGGAGCCGCAGCCTCTTCCCTTCGCACGCGCCCTCCCTCTCTCCCTCCCCCGTCCCCACCTCTCCTCCAAAACCGCAGGAGCCGCGGCGGCCCCCCTCCACTCGCTCCGGTGCCAGCCGCGGAGCGGGGCGAGCGGAGCTCGCTGCAGGCACGGCCCGGGGCGGGAGCAGCCCCGCAGCCTCCCCGCCGCCCCACTGCCATGGCCGGTGTCGCGGCCCAGCGCTGACGATGCTGCTGGGCGCCCCGCGGCCGGGCGGGTGGGATCGCGGCCGGGTGGGAGAAAGGCTGCAGGCGGCCCTGGCCGGTCTCCAGGAGCTCCAGGTGCTGCGGGAGAAGCAGCGGGAGCTGGTGCGGGCCGCCCTGGCCATGCCGCAGCGGCCGGCGGCTGGCGGAGAAGAGCATCTCCTGTCCGTCCACAGCAAGGAGCACCGTCTGGAGGCTACTCTCTCCGCCCTGAAGGAGCAGCTGGTAAGGGACGGCACAGGACGGGACGCCCCGCTGCCCCGCTTCCCAGCTCCGTGAGCCCAGCCGCGGTGCCGAGGGCGGGCGGAGGGAAGCCTCGCCGGGCTGCCAGACACCCGGCTCCCCCTCGGGAGCCCCCGGCGCCGTGCCGGGACCGAGGGCAGGCAGGGCGCTGCAGCCGTGGCCCCGGCGCTGCTCCCGCCCCGCCGGCCGCGGCTCCCCCGCGGGCAGGTGTGAGCGGGGGGCGGTCGGGGCGAGCCCCGTCGCAGCCGCTGTGACGGGCGGGCTCTACCTCGGCTCAGGCGGGGCTCACCTGGGCTGCCCGAAGCGGGCAGTGCTGGCGGCGGGCGCCGTGCCGGGAGGAGCGCTGGCGAGAAGTTGTTAACCCGGCACCGCTCATTCATCGGAGCCGAGGAGTAGGCGATTATTAACTTGAGCAATACAGCGCTCGGCTCTCAATGGCAGCAGCCGTTTGCATAGGAGATCAAGAGACACGAGGAGCCAGATACACCTGCATGCACTAAGCGCTCGAGGGGTTGGGGGGGCGTGTGCGCGCACACGGGTGTAGGCGCAGAGGTGTGTGTGTGCCCGCGCGGCCGTGCGCCGTGGGAATCGACCCGCCACGAAAGGCTTCGTGGGCCAGGGGTACTTTGTTCTATCCACGGATTGCGTGATGAAAAGAGAAGACTAACTGAATGCCAGGCCTTGTATTTGAAGTATTACACCGGCCGCTTGCACGGGGTTTTTTGTGAAACTAAAAAAAAATAAATTCTGCATTGCATCTGAAACGAGTTCCATAGGTGAGACAACAATCAAAGGGTAAAGTGCTTTAATCTCTAGTATAGGCAATTACACACTTCAGTAAACTCAGACTTAATTCAGAATCCTTTCCCTCGCTGTACTGGTGCAAGGCTTGGCTATCAGTTATCAATCAGGTGTGAAAATAGCAGGGTTATTGGCTTCCCTTAGGCAGCTTTATCAGGCAGCATCTAGGAATAATATGGGCTTTAACCTTCATGGAAACCTGGCTACCACTGTGTGCAAACACAGCAGCGGGCATATCTTGATTAAATTAAGAAAATACAGGACAAGTGGACAGCCAGCCACTTGATTACCCATAATTGATAATCTTGAGTAATGGTTCTACTTTTTTCTTTTTTAATTAAACAAAAGAATTTAAGGCATTTATTGCCTTTTTAGGGGCAGTGGGATAACAGAATCACACAATGACCTCACACCATAGTGACTGTACTTCTTTCATGTCAGCTGTTGGGCATTAATTCGTCACTTGTTTATACATTTTTCAAATAAAATATTAAAATAGAAGATTGACTTGTCAGGACTTTACTTCCGCCTTGCAAGGCTTTCTAAGGATGTGGGACGAACTAGCCATTAAAAGGGAAGGAGAAAAAGACATTTAACTGCTGCCCTTAGAAATGCAGGAGTCGGGTGGACGAGAGTAACTGCACACCTCCAGAGAGGGACGGATTTCGCCAGTAGGTGCCAGTGCAGTAATGGGAAACGTGTCTCTTGGGATGCCTGGAAGGGAAGTGTTCATAAAGCTTGAGAGGGATGACTCAGAACTACATAAATCCAGGGATAGGTTCTTCAGCAAAAATACAGTTGTGTGAATGCTTAGAGCAGTGATACAAAGCTCTTCTGACTGACCCAGGCTGCTGGAAGCTTTCCAGACTGTACTGTTCAGGATTCCTGATACCTTTAATGTTTTTTTCTCCCTGCAAATTGCAGAGGTATATTTGAGCAGAGGTGCATACCTCAAAGCTCCTTAATAACAAAGTAAATCCAGTTGAAAGCAGGGTTTTCACAGTCCTGTTAGAAGTAGTTCACAGATCCTAGGATCTCAGTGACCACAGGCTGAAAACTTTCTTAGTGACTCAAGAGCAGTGTATTGCACTCAAAACACATGAAAATTCTGTTCATGATAACAGGAAATTAGGTAAAAACTGAAAACAACAGAAAATGCAAAGCACAGCATTGCTCAAGGAATGTTACATCTTCATCCCTCTTCTTGTTGGCCCATGGATGGCAGAGTATGTGATTGCTGCTGTATAAGATTTCAGATTGAAAAACTCATTCATGATGCAAATGTAACTTTGCCTTGCAGTGTACCTTGATCCAAGTTTCAAGGAGGGTTGTAGCCCTGGGCTTTAGCATGGTGACAGTTTAATTCATAAAAAGTTTGGTCCTTGCAACATAAAATGAGAAAGCTGTGTCAGCCGGAGGTGGCTTAAGGCATCTTAGCTATGGAAACAAGGCAGATAAGAGGACAAACCAGGCTTCTTGTATAGTGGTAGGGTGAGAAACAGAAGAGCCGAGGCACTACCCTTAGGGACTCAAGTCCCAGTAGTGGGAATGAGTAGAGCAGAGTCATCAAATGCCATAGCGGCCACATGTGGATGCCATTTCAGAATCTGTCTCTCTTCAACATTTACCAGAGACAGCCAGCAGCTGGCCTTTCCAGCCCTCTGCTGTAGGCAGTCTGCTGCCTCTAACAGTCATGTCCTTTTTTGCCCTAGCCAGTGACTCTTTTTGCTGGCCAGGGTCTCTTCGGGCAACTGCAGATTACTATGGTGCAGGCAGAGTTAACTCTGTAGCAGAAGAGGAGCAGAGTTAAGTGATGCCACCCTCTATCAGAGATCCCAAAGGTGCTAAACTTGTCTTAGCCAAACTGCATCATGGTGACATAGAGGAAAAAGAAGAGATGCAAATTCAGGCTAATGCAAAGAAAGAAATCTATAATCACTGTCAAAGTAGGTGGG
Organism: Atrichornis clamosus; assembly: GCA_013400975.1. Lineage (NCBI taxonomy): Eukaryota > Metazoa > Chordata > Aves > Passeriformes > Menuridae > Atrichornis > Atrichornis clamosus. Next base: position 10,278 of record WBMZ01013943.1, read on the forward strand.
TATCAAAAGCTGCAACATCCAGTATTTTCGGAGCTCTTTCCTCAGAGGATGTAGTTATAAACCTTACTTTGTTTTTATTTGAATGCAGTGATTTTGTTTTGCAAGCTTTCAGTTTTATGATGTTATAAAAATGTGAGAAGGGACACTATATATTGAAGAGAAAAAAACAAACATTTGCTATCCTGCGTTTTACACAGATTTTTTTCCCCTTTAAATAATTTTAAATAGAAGAGAACATCTTTTGAACCAGGGATTTTATATTTTTTTAAATAAAGTAACTTAAAGTTTTGTCAACTGAGCGAAAGAAGTCCTTCCAGAAGCAATTCACCTTTTTCTGTTATGAGGGTCTGGGATAGGTGATTGTAATTTTCCTCTGAAACTGGCTGCTTAGCACCATCAGTTACAAAAAGACCCAAGGGTGACTAAGTTTTAGATGGGCAAGACTAGATAAGAATGCTGTCTCTTGTGCCTTCCAGAATGCAGTCAGATTAATAGAATAATCAGATACCAATCTACAGCCAATGAATGTCAATCCTCCCTTTTAACTGAAGAGATTAATAGTTGAGAAGAATAATCAAGTATGACCAGTGGTTTTTGGTGCCTTAATTTGGGGTGCCAGCTTGTGTTGGTGTAAAGGAACCTGCTTTTCAGAGAGTGTTCTTTCTTCTGAAAAATAAGTGGTATGATGAAATCCCAGATTTGGCTCCCCAGAACTGTAGTCCATTGATAGTACAAGTTGATTTGGAAAGTTTGGTCCCACACTGTGCAGTGTACAGAAGTCTTCACAGCTGCATTGCCCAAAGCAAACAGATGGTCTTACCTGCAAGGTTTTGTCACATGTAAAATTCATGTTGTGAATTGAGAAAGAATGTGTTTAGGGTTTATTGTTTTGAGTGCTGCTTAGCGTGGGTATTGTAGAAGTAACAGCTTCAAACAAACACACCGGAAAAGTCATTCTTAACCAAATGCTTTGAGGAATGCTTCTCCTCTTAGAGTGCAGAAGTAGTTAACTGAAAGATCAAAGCTAAAGCTATGGCGTCTGCTGGAAATGTGAAAACTCAATGGTGTGAAGCACCATAAAAGGGTTAAAAACGATGATGTAAATCATGTGTGTTGGTTAAAATGCTGTGAAAGCGCAGACAGAACCTGGAGGTATAATAAATAATGTTTGAATACCTGAGAGCCTTGTGGCCCCTCTGTCATTAATCAGAAACCACAGACTGAGGGATTGGCTGGCAAAACGTTAATCATTAAGCAATTAATTCCAGCCATGAAAACAAAACTTTGTGATTTCCTGAGTAGGTGGGATTGAAGAAGGCATAGCTCGGTTTTGGTTTTTTTATCAGGAAGTAAAGAAGTACTAAGGACGTCATACAGTCATCATTCAACTAGGATAGAAAATATCTTTTATTATCCAGTTCTTCCCTTCTTTTTTGTTTATATGAAACAGGAAGAGAGAAAATCACTATGGATTTTCCTAGGAAGCAGTAACGAGCCTCTTGAGTTTAAATCTTTCTAGATGTGTGACTCTAACAAAAAGGGGCCTTGTTTCTTGTGTCTTATATGTTCCTCCAGTTCTCTTCAAAAGCATGCTAGAAATACCTTTCTTTTTTTTTTTTTTTTCATCTCAGCAGCATCACCTAACAGTTGTCTCGTGAAATTCAGGACATCTGTATTTTTTGCTTTTTTTGCATCTCAATTTCTAATAATTTATTGATCACCTTAGGATCTTAGCTGTCTTTCCTTTTAGTATTTATAGCTATTGAAAAACTTAAAAATGCAAATATTGAAAGCAGAATAATCTATACAAAAGGAAAGCAGAGTCAAAAATGTATATATACTGATTTTGATTTTCTATACATCATTTAATTTTCAGGATACTTTAACTGGTTCAAGGGACCTAGATTATTTTTCTTTTTTTGAGGTTGGAAATGCTGCTAGAACTGCCACTTGGATTTTTAAATATTAAATGTATACACAAAGAAGAATCTTGATCATGGTTTTTTTGCCTTTACAAAGGGGAAACCCATCCCCTCAAGGGCTTTGAGCACAACTTTACAATCAATTTCAAGAGACCACCTTTCTGTAAAGTACTGTAGGATGGATGGTGAGGTGTGACATAATTAGAAGCTGCCTAAATAGTGACTGGGCTTTAGATAATTTGCCAAGTGCCATGTGAGAAGTTTGTGACAGAAACCAACTGTGGTTCTTTGGCTGGTACCTAACGCCTGGCCATCTGCCTCGCCAAGCTGACGGCATAAATACTGGGGGAGCAACTGCAGGAGCTGTTACCTCAGATCAGCCTGGTCAGTGATTGCAGTAGGCAACAGATCTAGTTACTGACTTCTGAAGGATTATTCACAAGCTTGAGACACTATTTATTTCAAATACAGTAATTTTCCCACTATATTCAAATGCCACCTTCTCCTTGCATTAAATGTGTGGAAATAACTGGCTGCAAGACATGCAAGGAAAACTTGCAGCAAAACAGATGTCACAATTCTTGCAGTGTATCCTTGCAACTATAAAGACATCTCATCAAAGCCAAGGGTTTTACTGCAGTGAGCATGCTGCCTTTACTTTGTGTGGCAGTAAGATACCTCAAGCACAGGGTTTCCTTTCACCCAGCGGATCTTAGAGTTCATGCAGACAATCCATAACGTTTATCTCCTCCCCTGCTCAGGAGCAGTGTTTGGCAAAGTGCAGTGCAATATTTATAAGTTAATTAGTTAAAAGACTGCTGTCCTATTTAGGGATACAGTTCCTGCCATGGGTGCAACAAAAAAACCAAAGGTTAAAATAAGTATCTTCAGAGTGAGTTTTGAGAACATATTTAACTGGGGAGAAGACAATATATACCGGGGAACAAAATGTTTTGTCCTTGTCCATTGTGTCAATCTCATTACAAAGAGTCAACTACAATAGTCCCTAGCTAAGTGAAATGCTTCATGAGCATAGAATCTGGCTAGCACAGGTGGCCTGAATTCATGCATTGCTGAGATTCTAACTGTGGTTATTCTTAATTTCCTCCTTCTTCCCTTGATTTGTGATTTAGTCTCGTTTGAGGAGACAGGATGTCGGCTTGAAAAGCCACCTGGATCAGCTAGACCAGCGAATAAGTGAGCTGAAGTTGGACGTCAGTAAGACCTCCAGTGAATACTTGGATAGTGACAGCCGGCCCAGCTCAGGTAATGTGTACTTGGCTATTTAATCCCAGGGGAATCGTGCTAGGAGAATTGAAGAGTGTCGGCTGCTAGGAAAAGCTCTCTGTTTTGTGTGGTCAGAAACAGTGCCCCAAGGCTGAGGTGGATAATAGTCATTTGGCACAGAATGGGCTCACAGAGCTGGTAGGAATTGTGCTGCCCAGTTGATTTAGTTGGAAAGTGCTCATTCACTCAAGCAGTGTTCTTTCTGGGTTTTTAAAATTTATTTTAAAATGAACCTTGTAGCCACACATGGAAGGAGGAGGAGACAGATTTACTTATTAATTACCTTGTGCGGTGTAGAATAACCATTGGCAAAATGGCTCAAGTACTTAAAAGAAGTGAAGGAGACCAACATCGATATCAACGCTCTGCTTGAATCCGGAAGGGGTTCTGAACCTCACTAGGGCTTTGAAAATCACTACTATTGCAGTGCTCCAGTCAAGTGAATTTATGTAGAAGCAAAACAACACTGTTAAAAGACACTGAGAAAAACCACCCCAACAATTTGCTGAGTAGAGCTCTCATGGACAGAAAGATATTGGGTATCATGTTTCTGATCTGATTCACAGAGCTGTACTGCAGACTTTTATAGCTGGGATGTCTGTTAAAACCGGTTTCTGTTATCTGGTGCGAGACAATGAAAGTAGTTCTTTTAAACAAAATTCTTGCAAAGCCTCAAGTCTTCAGTGAGACAAGGAAAGATTTTTTTTTTGTTGTTTTTAAAATACAGCATATGGATTTGCAACCTGGTACTTGGAGTGGATATAAAAAGTGCAAGTTTCTGCTTGTGTGTTTAAGTTCAAGACTTGTGCGCTTAGGCACATGCATATAGTTCAAAAGAAAACATTCATTCTCTGTTATAGAGAGTAATAATAAAATTTCTTGAATAAAAGTATCTTGAATTTATACAGAGCCTTTTTTAATGCTTCCATAATTAATTGCAAATTATCTCAGCCTGGAGAGAGTAGTTTCCATTCTCTGCCCTTAGACATTCCAGACTTAGACTTGGCAGCTGTGCTCACAGGCTAGTTTTATTCTAGTTTCCCATCCAGTCTGTGTTTGTATGCACCTAGCACAACAGTGTAAGAGGGCCCTGTCTTATACCAGTTGCATAATAGTCTCCAAAGATACTCTCCAGTAAAGAACTGGGCATGATGGTGCTGCACTTCATCCCATCCCACCCTCAGAACTAAGCAGGCATGTGTATGCCAAGCTGGCTCAGGGCCTAAGTAAATATGCAGAAGTCAAATAAAAGTTGGTTAAATTAGAGTATATCTCTGCTAATGTTGCCTAAATAAATGATCATAAATTTAGGCTTGTGGCACGTAGGAAATGAAGATTTATTTTATTCTCTGCATTTTTCTTCTACAGAGCATGTTTAGTTGCTGTAAATATGAAATTATTTATTTTAATTCTGCAGGTTTCTATGACCTGAGTGATGGTGGTTCTTGCTCACTCTCCAATTCCTGCACCTCTGTGTACAGTGAGTCCATCTCCTCCTCCCACACCAGTCTCTTGCCCAGCTCTCACCTCCCTAAAGCAAGGCTCAGTGTGTTTGATTACCGACCCAAGTCTGCAGATGAAACCACTGTGCACACCACCAGCTTCCAACAGCAGGGAACCTATGTCAGCAATGGATGTCGGATTGCAGCTGGCAGAGAGGTTTCTGGGACTCCTGCCAGGTCCAGACCAAGGCCAGTTTCCACAGGTAATTGATGGCAGAACTGGATATTTCATTCAAGAGAAGGGCAGATTCCTAGTTATTGCTTTTAGGACCCCATTTAGCAATGTGTATTCAATATATAGCACTCAATTTTCAACAGACAAAGTGAGAATTTATTGAAACCACAGAGCCAAACTGTTTACTGTTGGATTTTCACTTGTCTCCATACTCAGATATTTTTCAACAATAACAAATATGAGGATGAATCAATAACAAATATGTGGATGAAACAGTAACAAGTGTGAGGACCTATACATTTAGAAATGGAAAAATATTTTTTTCTATGAGATAAAATTGTAATGAATATTGAGGTACTTTTTAAAATTGACCTGCATATGAAATCAGAAAAATTTCAGTATTTGAAATACCTTGTGCGAAAGTGCAGGGATGTATTAAAGATATAAAGTGAGCGCAAAGTTCCCTATTTACTCAAATCAATGTAAACTCAAACAATAACTCTTTTCATAATTTATTATGTACAGTTAGGGACAACAAATGCCAAAAGTTAATTGGCAACCTAGAAAGCAGTTAGGAACCCAGTAGTGGGTCAGCCATGAATTTGTATCATACCTTTCAACAAAATGGATAAGTCCATTAATATTCCAAATCTCATTTACTATCTGTCAAGTGACACCATATAACTTCTTATGGGTTTTCCATGGCCTCAAAGCAGTCTTGTGTTAGTAGACTTCTTAGCGTGATCCAGCAAGATATGTAGCAGTTCCATTATAGAAACAGGGAAACCATGGGGAACATCATTTCAAGTACTGTGTCACTCTGGAATCATTCCCACAGGTGCTTGACCTGAGCTAACTCACCTCTGGCTTGCTTGGAGCCAGAGAGAAACAAAGACCACCTGTTCTATACTTATGTGTGTAGACACACCTGAAGAGATGGCAGTAAATTATAACAAAAAAGCAGTCTTCACAAGGTTTGTCAAAGGCTGGGGATGAAGCTGATCTTAACAAACCATGGCTTCCATGTTCAGATTACAGATTTTTTGCTCTATCAGAAACTTACCTACCTTGCAATATGTTGCTGAGACCCCAGAGGCGTTACGATTTTTTGGATATAGAGATAGACTAGCAAAAAAAGGGATAGCTGATACTGTGTAGGGATGTGGGAGAGAGGCTGCAGACCTCCTTCAGCCCTTCTTCCTTTTTGTAATGTCATCTCCCTTCTTCCTGGCTACAACCTCTTAATTCCTTCAGAATGAGAAACTGTAGTGGGATAGTAGTAGGTATAGTCTTGAAGAAACAATTCTTACAAAGTTGACCACACTGCAGGAAGTGAAACAAGATTTTTCTTCAAAAAATCATAATTTGGAGAGGGGAGTATATTTCTCTTTTCCTCTTCTTAGCTTGTCCCCACAGGTAACTGCAGGTACAGACCGACTGCTTTTTCTGTCAGTGGCAAGCAGAAAGCTTGCTGAGACACCGCAAGCACAACATTCTTTTGACACCTTCCTGGTTTGTTTGCACAAAAGAGCACCATTACACACTGCCAACAATTTCCCAAAGAATTTTCATTATGAAATTAAGTTGTTTTGAGAAATCATCATCCTAACCTTTGGTGTAGCAGGTCTGTGAGTGCCTCAGGTAGGACACTGCAGACAACCCCAAATTTTGGAGTCTTTTAAAAGCTTCCTGTCACAGGATATAAATAGTCACTATTTGTGAATTATGTGGTTGAATTTTATGGTTGGGTTTCATGTTAGCATGAAGCAGCCAGGAAGTTGGTTAGCTGAGGATTTGTTGGCACTGAAGCCTGCATTGTTGTACAGAGAAATCCAAGCTAACTGGTTCCAGAGGTAACGCAGCACCACAGTGCTCTATTGGGTGATATGTCTGGGTGGAGCAACCTTTCCTCACACAAGAACACAGCCTCTTCTCTCTGTGCGTAGAAGATGCTTCTAGGAGGAAGGTGCTGCTGTCAAGAGTAAATTAGAACAACCTTGAAAGTACTCCAAAATTTAAGAGATCTGAATTGGTGTCCATAAATGTCATCTTCAGGGACTGCCTGAGTAGTTACCCTTAGTTTTTTTTCCTCTGTCAAAATGAAGGTTCTTTAGTTCATTCTTTCATGGCTTCTCTGCTAAGAAATAATCACTGGTTTCTGTCTAGTTGGGTTCCTGCTAGTCTGTGACATTTTAGAACATTTTTATATATGCATAGATTTACTTTCATCCAAGTAACACAATTCAAATTTCCTGCAAAGGTAAGAGTTTTATTATTGACATTAAAATGCATTCTAATCTCTGTTATGCTTAGGTGAATGAAAGCTTTAAAGTAATTCAGTGACCTTAGAAGACTGAAGTTATTTTCTTTATTCATGCTACTGATTTTAGTAAAAGCTATCACAGCTCTGAAATAGCACTTCTAGCATGAGCCAGTTTGAATGTAACTGTCTGTGATTTAATTAGATTGTTTATTTTCATCCACCATGTAGGTGACTTGGAAAGACTCATTCCAGCAGATGCTAGATTTCAGAAAGAGGTGGATCCCAAATCCATGTTGCCTCTGTGCCATAACGGAGATATGCACTTGCTCAGCATGGACCCCAAATTCCAGAATGACTTGGTCTCAAAGAATGGCATTGATGTGTATCCTTACCCAAGCCCCCTTCATGCTGTGGCTTTACAAAGTCCCCTTTTCTCCCTGGTGGGAGTATCCCCAGAATCAGACTTCCAAGCTCCTCCCAGCAAACCTATGCCTAGTACAACAGGTCCCAGCTTGATTAAGACTAGGCCGACCACTGAGGCCAAGCCAGGGGGTTACATCAATAAATTGCTGCAGCTCACGAGATGCAAAGGGCACAGTCGGGCTGATGCCAGTGAGTGGGTTTCAACAAAGGGCCAGCCAGCCGCAATGCAGCAGAGACTCATTATAACCCCCAGTGCTGGGGGAGTGAAAATTAACAGCAGCAGTAGCCAGCTGGAAAAACAGGCGAGTTCTCTGGAAAGTGACACAGCTGAAGGGAAGCTGTTGAGAGAGGTGCCAGAGGGGGAATGTGCCAAGCAGCAGGAGACCATGAGCTGTATGAATGAGGAGCAGCCATCCACTCGACCTGACACAGAGCCATCAGCTGTGAAAAGTGGTTATCCTGCCAAGTCAGCAGCAAGAGGCTCTCCTCTGGCAGAAGCAATGGATAGCAGCATGGAGCACAGTTTGTCCTACTCACAACTGTGTCAGGAGGACTCCAGCCCAAACACGTGGAATGCTAAAGCTTTCCCACTCAAAAAGCTGCCCCTCAAAAGGTGTGGCAATGCCAAATTGGCTAACACTGGGAGTCATGAGCGAGTGGCACGAGCTGAGTTTGTTCATGCTCAGTTCGTCCCTGCAGAATCTCACCAAGTCCGGGTAAAGTTTGCCAGCTCCAAAACAAAGGCAGTGAAGATAAAGAGGAGGAACAGTGAAAAGGTACTACGGCCTGGGAAGCAAGCCTTCAGCACGGAGAAGGTAAGAGGGTCTCATGGGGCCACCAAGCTGCTTACTGAATGGAATCAGCCCCAAAGACCACAAGCAATGAAGAGCCTTGTGCGGAGACCTTCATATTCTGGTGACATGGCCGGCAGGTCATGCTCGGAGTCGAGTCTGTTCCCTGTGCAGGTCGGGCTCCCCACCGCGCCATCCAGGCCAGAGCTTTGCGGAGCCTCTGCCAATGCACTGTATTCCCTCGAAGCAGGTTGCGTAGATACAGCCATCAAGAAGAAGCAGCGCAAGTGGCAGTCCACAGTGGAGATCTCTGCCAAGGCCCACCTGGCTGGCCTGTCTCACAGCTTTGGCCTGGGAGCACCCAGGCAGCCAGCAAGGAGAGCTGGTGTTCTGCGCACTGTCAGTATGAGGGCTCGCTCCAAGGGTCAGCGCCACGGAGATGGTGCCAAAAGCGAGTCGGACCACTCTGAGTACTCCGCAGAGTGCGCTTCCCTGTTTCACTCCACCATCGCAGAGACCAGCGAAGGGGAGGTCAGCGATTTCACAGCTAACCGATTTGGGGACAGTGAGTCCAGTGAAAGTGATTCAGATGGCAGCAGTAACAGTAGCAGCCTTGCCCTTGACTATGATGAGGGGGATGAAAGTGAGCTGATTTGGCCTGAAGGTTCAGTCAGTCAATCCGGGACTGTCCAGACCTCTTCCAAGCCTCTTCCCCCAGTGCCCAAAATCTGTCGCATCAAAGCTTCAAAGGCACTAAAGAAGAAGATAAGGAGATTCCAACCTGCCTCTCTGAAGGTCATGACCATGGTTTAAGGGAGGGCAAAGATCTGTTTCTTACAGCGAGATATCATGCTGACTCTCATTTGCAAAATGAGAGAACTCATGTGCAGAGAAAAGGACTTGCTTAAAGGAACTGTGAATAATCCCTGAGTCTACACAAGGGATCTCATTTGTTAATGCCAAGACATAAATATCACTGTATCTAATTCCTTCTTTTACCATTTAATCTGTAAATATGAATCTCTGTGTACATTATGTGATGCCTTTTTTTATTATCCAGAAGGGTCACCATGGTAAAAATGAAAATAACCTCTGCCATAAGATTTTACAGGCAGGCCCTTGGTGGTTTGTTAACCATATGCAGCCACAGAATCAGTCTAGACACAAAGAGTTGCTAAGAAGAAAGTGTACTTCCCTCTTGTGAGGAATTCTTTGCAGTCTGAAGTCTGCATTAACCATCTAGCTGTTATTGTGGTCATATAGAAGAGCTCTGTGTTCTACATAGTTTTACTTTCTTTCAGATCAACTATCCCATTACCCTTTCCCAAACATTGGGAGGATGAGTCTGTTCTCCCATAAAGACATAGTATGTTTAATCAAGAAGGCGAGTGTATTTGTGAATGAAAACAAGACTTCAGTTTGTTTCCTTTTTTCAAAACAAACTATGGGGTTGTTTTTTCAACCTCCCTCCTTGCGATGTTCCATGTTATTGTTCCATTGTTGAATGGATGAAAGAACATGAGTGCCCCGTGCCACAGTGGATGATTAGCTGGGACTGAGATTATAGCTTTGCCCCTGAAATTGCAAACTCAATAAATACTATTTAATGTACTTCTGAAAACTGTGCTTGCCTGACCGTGATGTCTAAAGAAAATTATTCTTGTCTCTAATGGTGAAACAGATCTGTGTTTTTATGATCACTGTGCAGAGGGGTTCTTTTATATTTTCAGAGGATCACTGTAGCTCAGTCAGAACCAGGGTCCACTCACCCTCTACCTCAGGAAACCTGTTTTAGTACCTGCTTCTAAATGAGAGAATTTGGAAACAGCTTTTTTATTGAGGACAGGGTAGTGGTTAAGTGACTCACTTAAATTGAGGCAATTTTGTCACAAGACACTCTTAATTTAAAACATGTATTTATGTGAACATAGTGTGTTTTGAATGCATTTGAGGGCACCAATGTGAAGCTTTGTATTGGTGTCTAAACTGAAGAAGTCAGTTTTTTTGTGTTCAGACAGGCAGTCCTAATTCTTTCCTCTGAGCATAGCAATCTGGAAGCTGAGCTGACGTTCACCCAGAATTTACAAAAGAGCAGGTATTATCCTCCTACCCTGTTTCAGTGGCCAGTCTGAATGCATTCCTGGCCCAGGAGATGTAGGCATTACCTCATTCAGCCACCTGGGTCTGAACAAAAGGTAAGTGCTCTGCAGAAACTGGGTAAAATAGTGCTTGTTTACTCCAAGGATAGTAGCAAACAGAAATATTGAAAGACTAAAATTTTACCCAATGCCTTCTATTCTTGGGAAGCTGTATTATGTTTTTAAACCACTCTATTTTCAAATAATTTTTGGAAAAATAGGAGAAAAGTAAAAGGTATGTAAAGTCTTAATTCAAACATTCTATCTAGAGTATAACATCATCCTTACTGTAACTAAGAAAATATTACATTTTAGTCAGTGGAATATGTTTAAACATTTTTTCATAGTTCTAAAGAGTATTGGACATAATCACTTCAGTAGGATTAATGGGAGAATTTCACAGGTCTGGCGGTGGTTTCCTGTTCAGCATGTCTAGCAACAGAACAAATAAAATAGTGATTTATGCTTTGTTGACTTTCTACACTATGAAAGGATTCTTTTCTCCATTTACACAAAAGGTTTCATTTGGAGGAGTGTGTCAAAAGTTACATATGATCCTTTAATCCATGGATTTTCTGTGTTCGGGTGGGGTTTATTGGTTAGATAGGAATTTTGAGGGTGTTTTTTTCATGAAGGAGGAAATTGTTCCTAAGTAGAAAACTGCTCTGGGTAGGAGTGTTCTGAAACCTGGTAAAAACTGCCACCCAGTAGCTCCCTGCCTTTTTATCAGAGTAAGCTCAAACAATAAGTTTGTGGTCCCACAACTCAGTAAATCCTGCTTCAGGGCTGTTAATACTCCGTCAGAAATGTTGCCAGAGACATGATGAAAGTGCTGATCCAGAATGAACTCAGGCTGCCAATTCAAATAAAGAAAAATGATGACTTAATTTTGTACTGACAGGTTTTATGCCAGGTGAGGTATCACTGCCTCTACGACTCACACTTTCTGCCAGGTCAGATACCGTCTCTCCTCCCAGAGCCAGCATAAAGCCAACATAAAAGCATAAAGCTGGCACAAACATCATCCTGTGCCTCAGCTAATTTGACAGAAATATGGTTATGTGCCCACATTTGATCCAGGGGAAACCTGTGGTGCTGGAGAACCCTAGAAATGCAGAGAAGCTAGGGTTAGGTGTTGAGGCATTGCCATGTGCAATGATGCTACTGAACTGTGAGTTTTTGACAAGGGCAGAACGGGTGGTTGCTTCCTGTCTGTTACCGGGAAATTGGAGCTCCCTAGCACTGCCCGTTGGAAACACTGCTCTCCTCTGCTGGAATTGCATTGGGACCAGAGCTCTGGAGGGAAGACACAGGACAGGGCAAAGCAGGGCAGGAGACTTGGTTGGCCAACAGTCCAGGTATACTGACACCAAAAATATGATAGCATTATGTTTTGTTGGCAAGTACACTGAGAATTTTGATAACCAGTGGGTATAAGTGTGATGCCTCTGTCCATCGGAGACTGGGCTAACTGCTGACAACACCCTGGAAATACCTGCCACCTAGGAAATCAGATCTGAAACATGCTTAAAATCAGCAAACGTCAATAAATACTCTGAAGCACTCTCCTTTTATGGGTATGCACTAAACATCATTAAAGTATCTTTCAGCTTCGTATGAAGCCTCGTCATGAAAAATAAGGGAGGCCCAGCCTTATTCATGATCATGGCCATACAAAATAGAAGTATTCACTGTTTTCCCTTTCGGAAGGAATTTACAAAACGTTTTCACCTTGCAGCATCTTGTGCTGCAAAGGCCTGAGAGAATGCAAAAAAAATGTCACTCGGTGATTCAATTAGAAGTCTAGCACCAAACCTGATAAACTTCGGGAGTGAGAAGTTTAGCACTTTTAATGTGACTCGATTAGCAAGTGTATAGATCTGATGGCTGCTTCAGAGCAGCTTTATGCAGCGTCTCTGTTGCAGGAGCTAACATCGGTCATCATCGTTCCAAGCTCTAGTGAATCAAAATCATCCACTGCTGAAGTCTATGTGCCAGGTCAGCAGTTTCCTATTGTCCTAGGCAGACATTTACACTTCAGTGTAGGAGCAAATTGCTCCTAAACCACAAAGGAAAGAAAAGAAAGTGAAAAAGACAATAGAGAGGGAATTAAGGAAGCTTTAGGAGCAATTTGCAGAATAGATCATAATTATGATTTTAAAAACTTTGTTAATCCTTTTATTACTCCAACAATTTTGGAACTGGATAATTACCAGCCTTCTTGGCCTTGACACAATCTTAGATTTTCAAGTCCACATCCATTACCCAAACCATGGGATAGAGTCGGAGAATTGATATTTTGTCAGAGGCACCATCCTTCACGCCAAACTTTTGTTTGAAGTGACTCCTGGTCAGACGGAGCACTGGTCAAAAGAAAGGCAGCTATCATGTGGTAAGTCTCTAAACTAACTGTGGATGATTCTCATGCTGATGAACTTGAGCCCAGTGGACATTTTAAGGCTAAACTGGAGTCTGTTTTGCGTTTTCTTCCCCATCCTAGTCTGAAGCTCTGAAGTTGAGAGCTGAAGGCCAGCGGTGCTCCAGGAGTTGCTGAAAGTCAGGTGATGGTGGCAGCTCTTTGGGGAGCGAGTTGCTGCCAGCAGATGAGGCAAGCTGAGCATGGCACCAAAGCGTTCTGGTAGTTCCAGCCCACCAACCTGTGCCAGCTTCTTTACAGTCCTCTTAGGACTGTAACCCAGCCCCACCACTGCTCAGGTGGCAGTGCTGCGACTTGGGTGCTGCACTTGAAATACAGGCCACCAGCACGCAAAGCCACAGGCCAATCACTCACGAGCTACAAGTCAGGGAGTGTCCCAACCCAGAGTCCTTCTAGACTACCATGTACAAAATCCCCCCTTAGGCAAAGATTGCTCAGAAGTGTGCAGCAAAACAAGGCATTTGTGGCTACTGTCTCTAACAGGGAACAAAACAACAGCATGCCAGGGAAGGACTATGTTATAATTTCTATTTTGAAGCAATAGCAGTGGCTTTCATTTTCTAGCTCCTTTTGAGCCCTCCTCAACCATACTAATGCCAAAGGGATACTCCAGCTGTGCTCAGTGGAAGAGAGTAGCTCAGCTTTTTACTACAGCCCCCCTCTGCCCTCCACACCCCAACAAAGCCTTTGGTTCCTGCAGAGAGCTGCAGTACCTATTGCTCCCTGACCACAAACTCAGTCCTGCTCAGTGAACGTGCTCCCAAAGAAACTGCTCTGAGATGAGCAGCTGGAGTGACCATGTGAAGGGAAGAACACACATTCATCTGGAAAACAAGAAGTCCTGTGTCTGAAACTTACCTGTGAGGAATGCAAACATACAATGACACCAATACAGAATTTAGGCAGTTTTCCCATATCTTAATATGGATGTTAAGGAGATCTGGAATTCCACCATTAGCTGCTGCTCTGTATGGGCAGCTGCTGTGATACTTCAGCTACAAATGAAGAGTGATCAGCAGGAAAATGCTCAGCTAAGGCTTGCTTATCAGTATTTATACTTCTCATGTTTGAAGCCATTGCAATATACCTCATTATATTGCAATGCAGAACATCAGCAGAATAACAGTTGAAATGAACAGAAGTCCAGCCTCCATCAATTCTATTAATTCCATGTGTTGTCATGATAATAAAGCCTGGAGACTATTGTTAGCTAATACTGACGGTCTTTTTCAAGCAGTCTAGTGTTTTTCCTGTCTCAGCATTTGTAACTAGAGGTGGAGGGCATCAAGTTCAGCCATGACAGCTGCTGGGAAGCCACTAGAACTACCCCACAGATTCATTTGTCCCGCTCATGCTCTTTTCAAGATGTGAGCAAGTGGGATGATTGTCATGACAGATGGTAAATGAGGATTTCAGACCTCACTTCCATTCTTGATGGTGCTGCAGGCTGTGGAAGTAACTGTGTTTATGGCTGTCTTGGCTGGGGAGAGTGCTGCTGCCATGTCACATCTCTGTTAGTGATGAGTCAGGGGAGATGGTTAGGGCTTTGCACAGTGATGACATTTCATGTTTATTCCAATTTTCAAAACACAAACTGAAACAGTATCATCAGTCTGCTGACCCTGTAAAGCTACAAATCGAGAGGAGGCCACGGATCAAACAGACCAGGAAGGGTTGATCAGGCAGTATTGAACCCAAACTGTAGACTTAGAAGCTCCAAATCAAGACTTTGTTTCCGCAGACTTCAGCAACTGGATGTGCTCAAAAGCTCTGTCAGATCTCTCTGAATGCCTACTCTTCAGCCCAAGATGGAGATGTCAGGCTAGCAAGTTGGTCTGAGGAAATACACATTACAGTAACCCTTCACTCCTGCATTTACATGCAATATTTTCTCTCCTTTTCTAATGTACCAAAAGTGACTCTAAAAACCTAAAGGTTCTAACTCATGCAATGTGTTATTACACTTAAGACTCTACCAAACTCTTCTACAATTTGCAAGTTGGAATGATATGGATACACTGACTGTCTAGACAACATGAATTTTGCTTCAGCCAGAATCCAGAAGTGAAACTCACACCCCATAAGATAAATTGTAGCATCAACTTTATGGTTGTGTATATATATATATATATATATAGTACTTGATAATGTGTGCTGTTGAGACAATTTTCTCTGATTNTAACTTAAATAGCTTTGCTATTTAACAATGAAACTATGCTTCAAGACTTTGTCTGGACCACTGCAATGCCAAAACACAAATAAATATATCTTCCAAGATTATTAGCTCATTCACTAATGCAAGCCAAAAAGTTCAATTATGAAGAGAGTTTAACCATTGTCTGAGTATACAGAATTTGGCAGAAAATGACAGTAGTATGGCTTATGCATTTTCCCTTGTTTTCTACTTAACTTTCCCTAAAGAATACAATGAAAAGAAGCAGAAGCTCATTTTCATGCTCTTCATTAGAAGAGTCATCTGACTTGACACACAAAAGGGCTAGAGCGGAGACAGTTGCAGTCAGGATGAAATTTCCTTGTATCTTAAAAACACAATGCAGAAAGCCACTTTTTAACCTATTCAATGGCAAGAAAGTGGAAGAAGTTAATGACTAGGGCATGCCCAAACTTTCCTATGCTGAGATCATTGGAGTTAAATAAATTCCTTATCTCAGATGCAATTTATGGCAAAGGGCTACATAAAGATAAATTATTCCCTAAGGGAAGGAGATAATCTTGATTCTACACTAAGTGTGCTCACTAACTGTGTTGGTCACCATCCTTCTGTGTGGAATCAAATCAATACCTTGTCTCCCCAATATTTCTATTCCACTGTGCATTAGTGGAAGAACAGGGTGCTTATCAGCTACACTGTGACCTCTGGCTGCTGAGATTTTCACCTTGGCACAGAACCCTCTATGCTTCATAGGGACTGAGGTTTATGAAGTTGTTGCTTGAAATGGAAATTTGCCATGCATCTTCTTAGCATTGGATGTATATACAGGTATTTGGGAAGAAGCAATTCAGTGGATTCCATTTCATTGGAATCAAAGCAGAAAGGGGTTTGGACTACTTTTGTGTCTTGTCACTGACCCTGACTGTATCTTCCAAAGAAACAAGGTCTCAAAACTGGAAAGGTACTAAAAATGAGATGTTGCTGATTGAAATTAGTATTGTGAACCTTCCCCTTTTTTGTTTTAATCACATCTGCTGAAGCTAGTGAGTTTGGAGATGGTTTTATCAAATATGAGCTTGGACTAGGCTGAATTTCTTGAAAATAATTTGGTGATTTTTTTTTTGTTAAACCAAGATGTTCAGAAAAACTTCATCTGTTCTTACCTTATTTATACCTGAATTCTGAATCATCTGAAATGTGCATTTTACTATCTATTAGAAATTTCTGACCCTTTTACTCCCTCTATCAAAAAAAATGGGCTTATGTTGCACATCTACAAATTACCTCTAATAAAATAAGTATGATTGCATAATGGCTTTTCAAGCTCTTCACGCTACATTTAGGTTCTATGATTTTGATTATCTTTCATCCTGGGTCTCCTTTGTTGTCACTGGGGCACTGAAGTTGATATAATACTGATATGCCTACAACCACAGCTTTATAACCAGTATTTATAGTGCACAGTCTGCTTCTAGAAGGTCAAAGAAAGGTAACTATGAATAGTAAGCCTAATGCCAGCAAGCTGAACTACACTGTACCACAGGATGAACTTTCATTACAAATTTTTAGGAGCTCACAAATCAAAAAAGGCTGAAAACCCACATTTTCTTCTACTTGCTCAAGATGGAGAGGACTTCAGAACAAATCTATAAAACCAAAAATAGGAAGAATTCCAGGAGAGCTGAGATGAGAGGAAAATAATTTCGCAGTCTGATGGTAAGTTGCTACATATCAAGGGGAAAAGCTCTCCACAGATGGTGTTAAGTAAGTACAGAGGACTGACACAGGCTGCAAGATAGGCAGGGAGCGTGATAAAAAGGGACACTTTAAAGCTCTCTTGTTATAGGAGGGTTAATAATTTTCTAGCACTGTGGTTAGTATATAATCACAGCAGCCTCCCACATTAAGTAACAGCAGTGTGGTTGTCAGGGAGGCGTGTGTGCCACAGAAACGCGCCTGGTTAAGAGCCAAATATCCCAAGTGTTTTTGCATCATCTGCAGCTGAAGGCACTCTCCCAAGCCCAACCTGCCTGGGGGTCACCTTCCCTCCAGACTGTTCCTGCGCCCCATCCCCTCCACCCAGCCTCCGTCACTTCCCTGGCTGCTGTGTCCCGTGCCTGCAGCCAAGAACCTTCCTCCAGAGGAATTTATCTTTTTTTTTTTCTTCCAGAAGAATCATCAAGTTATAAAATTTAACCTCAGAGCATGCAGAGAACTTTTATTGGCCATCTCATCACAACCAGCCTGCAAAAATGTACTCTCATGGCTCACATTCATTCATATGGATGTCTCTGGGGTATGTAACCTGGGGACACCGTATGTTAACTCCCTAGAAAGCAAGGGAAGCTACTGAAGAGGAGGATACTGCTGGGACTAGAAATCAAAAGCAACAAACCGACCCTTCACTGTCCTTTTTTTCAGGTGCAAACAGATACTTCATGCAAGGCAGCCACCACACATCTTGGGTCGCACATTTGGGACCAGGTTTTGCAGGGAAGAATGACCCCACTTTGACACACCATCCCAAGGGTCCTTGACACATGTATACATGATTGTCACCTTTACTAATTGGAGGAATATCAAGCACTTTGTAGTTGGTATGTGCTGCAAGCCTCACAGACAACCACAAGAAAGGATAGAAACAAAATACATTTTACACAAACTGTTCTATACCATTACCTATAATTACATGCTATAATTCAAGGGCTATTTTCACTCACTTTCCCCTTTACATGATGCTTTCTCTGACTTTTCTGAGATGGCCATCCCAGCCTCAGAGGTAAGAGTGTGCCTTGTGGAGCCAGGCTCCACACCTTCTGGTGTCTGTCTATCCCAACATGGGTGAGAAGCAGAGACATGACCTGCAGTTTCCTTTATGACAACAGACTTTGCTTCCTGAGAAGCCTCTCTCTAAATTTGAAGTTGACACTGCCTGATTCTCTGATGCAGAGTGCTATTTTTTTGCATATTCCAAGATCAGTTGTCCAAAGATCAGGAGTCCAAATTACCCTGAAAGAAATAACTTTTTACAATAAAATTCAATGTGATAGTGTGGTTTGCAACAAAGTGTCACTGTTTGTATTCCCCTATGGATTCAGATCATATCAGCTTTCCAGCTATAAGAAGGCCAAGTCTGTATGCAGGCTATAAAGGCTATACTATATATATATATAAGTATTTACTGTGTATGCTATAAATATACAGACTTAGAAAAGACTGAAAGGAAGGCAGCTAGGATAATTACTGTCTTCACAAGACATATATTGCTAAGAGAAATCCACAGCAGGACTACAACAAATAAAGTGTCTATTGTAATATATAATACAGTCATTGTATGTTTGGCCTGAGTAGCTGCACAATGCCACGTCAGTTTTAATTGCTCTCACTTACTCAAACGCCCGTAGGAAAAGCATCTTGTTCCTGTAAAGCGAAAGGTCTGTCTTTGAGATACAAAGTCTCCTATCTATGGTTTACTTGTCTTCCTTTAATAAAAAACCCTGGGTAATGATTGCGGTTTCCTTTGAATATTCATCCAAGAAGCTATAAAACTATGTTTAAAGAAGCAAACAGGTAATTAACTCTTCTCCGAAACAAACCTGATTTTTAAAGAGATTCAGAGCCAAAATTATCTCTGCTTCTTACACTCGCCTCTGGCATTTCTGTAAGCGTTTGTGAATTCAAGCCAGATCAAACCAAATCTCTAGAAGAATATACTGCTTTTTCTAGCTAGACATTAGGGAGAAGACTGTAAAGTGAAGTTGTATGTTGCCAGGAATTTGTCTTCAATGGAAATTATTACATTATTTTGTTTAAAGACCTTTTTTCTCCAAAAGTAACACTTTCCATGTTGTCATTTGGAAAAAAAACCCAAATCGTTATTGTGTCATCTGTAGTCTGTGACTTGTAATGTGCAGGAGGTCAGACTAAATCCTTTGATAATCCTTTTGAGCTTTTAGTCTATTAACTTCTATTCTGTTTCCTATAATGTATTTCCGTTTTAAGGGGAGAGCAATGCTTCGATCAAAAACAGTTTTACAATTTCCCAGCAAGCAAGGGGAAGAAGTCTCTTCTAAAGCCCTCAAGGCAAATATCAATGCCTTTAGGAAGGAATTTGCTACATTTGTCTAAGGCATCTAAAATTTAGGAATCTGGGCTAAACCAGTCTCCTAGGCACCTCATATTGCCCGCAGAGAGTGAGTAGCGCTGACGCCAGCAAGGGAATTACCTCATTCCAAACAAGGACTCCCAGATAGGTGGGCTGAATCATTTTCAGGAAGGACTGACTGTGAGAAGCCAAAATGACTCAGTTCAGCACTACCTGACTTTTGAATAACATCAGATTAGACAAATGCTATTTCTGAGGGTGTGGGTAGCTGCTTTTCTATATCTAGGTTCTATACGGCTGTCACTGAGCTATCTAAGGAATTGCTAGAAGAAATGGAAGAGGATTCATATGTTTAGGGGTTTTTTTTATAAATAAGCTATTTTAGAGAGTGCTGGCAGTGCTGGTAATAAGTTTCAGGGTAGGCACAGCGCATAAGTGTACAGATGATACAAGTAAGGGCAAGCCGTAGCACATGCACAGCACAGAGCTGTGACATTGCTGTAAATTATGTCCAAACCTTAGATTAATGCAAGAATAAAGAAATAAAACAGGAATCAATCAAAAACTGTTATGTTAAAAAATCCCTTGGAGATGTGCTTTTCTTTCTTCTTCTACTTCTGCAGAGCTGATGAATTATATTTTTTACTCCAGAGAATACTAAAGCTTGAACAGACTTGCAAAAACTCAGTAATACCTAATAATGTCTGGAAAGTTGCAGCATCTACCTTTTCAGACTTTAGCATGTAGTGCTGTGTCCCTCTTTCTTTGGGCCTTTAGTTACTGTTCTGCTCAATAATCTGTTTAAGAATCAAATAGGCCAGATTACCATTCCTGTGCACCTTATGTAGTCACTTAAATCAAATCAAAGGGAATTTGCACATAATTGGTTTCCATAGGCTTTGAAAAGCTCAGCTGATTTTTAAAATGAATATTTCTCATATGACTTTACACTGCTCCAAAAGCAAAGGAATGAAATCTTGCATTCTTTCTGCAGGAAAAAAAAAAAAAAAGGTTAAACATACTTTCTCTCTGAATGACAATTAAATGATCAAACATCCTTTAATTCAGGGTAAAAGAAACAAAAAAAGAAATTTAAGAAAAATACTTTAAAATTCTCAGAATTTGTTGTTGTCTAAAATCCAAGGCATGACCAAAGGTCCATTCTTCACTTATATAAAACTGTTCAGTTGAAACAGAAAGTATGTCTTTGGTAGCCCAGATGTCTACTAGTCCCATATATACTCTATCAACAGGAAAAGTACCTATTTCACAGGGAAATTCCCACAAGAATGACTATTCTAATTTCTTCATATATCTGATCTTTTTTCATACTGTTTGCAGTAGTCTGAATTACCATCAAACCTCTGTAGATCTACCCAAACACACAGTTTCATGCAATGAACTCAGATCTCCTATCACAAACAACCATGTGAAAAGTGGACCCTAACCTTGAAGTACTAACATCCCATTTCATCTGCTGATACTAAACGTGTAAGTAACTAAATTTACAATAAAATCTACTCTGACATGCACACATACTCAGTGTTTGAAGCCCTGTGATGTAATTTAGAATAAAAACATAAAAGCAAACTTTGAGGAAAAGGAGTTTAAGGGGAAAAGCTTATGGGCCCAGAGACAGGGATTTTACCAGCAGGATACTCCGTTTGGTTGGGCTGAATAAAGATAACATGCATTCTTTTTCCTTTAGTAAGAGGTGCACTTTCGTAACTTGTAGGGGAAATTGGTGAATAGTTTTGAGCGTTCCACTGCTGTGTTTGATTCAACTCTGGAATGTAATTCGGATATTGTTTGAAAGTTTAAAAAAAAAAATAACAACAAACTTCAGAGCAAGTTCCTGCAAGCTCCATGAGCTCCTAGTGTACATATGAATGGGAAGGGACAATTTTCCTGCATGCCAGAGGAGAAGGGCAGCTTTTGATGGCAGGTCATTCAGCTATAGGGTGCCAGAGGAATTAACTGTATCTTATGCAAGAGATAGCTTCCTCTGGTTTTAACTGAAAGCTCCCACCCAGGGGGTCTGGCAGGAATCTCAGTAGCATTTCTATTTTGTTCAGCAGTATTTGGTTGACCAGTTCAAATGCACCTGTTTTCATAGAAACTGCTCTCTTTGTTCAGTGTACATTCCAGCACAGTGTTAAAAATCACCAAACATGGTCAAAAGGTCACTGCCTGTGTTTCAATTCCACTCTAAGAACTGTTTCAAAACTGCCATTTCTCTCTAGTGTGCTGCAGAGCATCTAAACCATGGTAAGGAAGCTGCACATGCTTGCATGGCAATACTGGGAAGGAGCAGTTTTCCACTCAGCTTTGCCATTGCACCAGATGCAGAGTACCTGGGATAACCAAATCTCAGCCCAGTCAGTAATTTATTGTCACATTATAGTTATTCCTCAAATTGCTTTTTTGGCTATCTGTTGATAAAGTCTCTGCTCTTCTCCAGAAATTCCTCAGCTGGTGTGATTTCATGCTGAGGGTGTGACAGATTTATTTCCCCCAGACTCCCTTTCCCATGTCTGGACAAACCTACCTTTGGTTCATTTACAGCTGTTGGACATGCCCACCCTCTACTATAGTGCTCCATGAGGCACTGGTAGGCTCTGTGTGGCTTTAATTCCATAGTCAGCAGGTGTGGGAGCAAGTCTTTTCTGTAACAAATCAGGGTCTGGATGTGTTTTTTCCTCTCTTCCTCTTCCCATGTTCTGCAGCTACAAATAATTCCACAAGGCAAAAATCTTCACACCCAGCTCAGTGCTCAATGACACAACAGAGTTTAGAAAGGCTGGAGTGAAATTAAAAGAAAAAGATCTAACAAAACAAATGGCAGTAGCCAAACTGCTATGCACAAAGCCCTGTATTTTCAGGGCTGCTTTGATAGCTCTGCCCTACCCAGAATTTCTCAGGTGCTATAAGTGAGCCAGCTCCTGCTCTAAAAGACCTGTAGATCTCAACCTCACTCAGAAGTTTGCTAAATTTTTGGCAGCCTCAACTTTTCTCATACCTTTCCCTGGCATCTGCCCAAGCCCTCCTGCCGCACAGAGTAGGTGCTGTGGGGCAGAGACCCCCTCTGCCCTTTGCCTACAGCTACCTCTGCATGGTCTTGTTTGTGGCTGGCATGTTCCTGCCATGCCAGTGAGCATCCGAGCATCCATGTAATAATAATAATAATAATAATAATAATAATAATGTATTTGTTGAAGTGTGGAAAGGGGCTGTCAATGGAGTAAGCAAACATAACAAACTTAGATTTGCCTTGCTGCTTCAGGAAAACTTGCCCTTTGCTGGCAATTATTTCATACTCACACTCCTGCTCTGTATTTGGTGTGAGATTCATATTCAAAGGAAAGTGGATCCAGCCACAATCTGTTTGTCATAAGCTACTGGGAAGCTTCAGAAACCCCGTTAATCGTTGGGCCTTTGTTCCATGTCCCCAGTGTCCTGATGAGTCATGCCTCACCTATGGTAGCTGTACTTGCTGTCACCCTCCCGCTGCTGTGCGGTAGAGGACTTGAAATATCCAATAGTTCCATTTTGACAAACTGAGGGATAGAAAATCCCTTAAAATATGTCTGAATGTACAAGTGAGCACAGTCTACCTCCACACTGTTGCCGAGACCTGCTGTGTAAACACTAGACAACCCCACCCAAACTGGGAAAGAAAGGTTCGGGGCTTTTAATGAGTGCCATGGCCATTCCTTCATGGGCAAACCCAACGCTTTCCCTATTTTGTAGTGAGCTCATTGTATGTCTGTGTGGTGCAGAGTCTTTTCCAGTGCATAATGGTATCCCTAAGTGGATGCCTGGTTGTTGTTCGTAAATTAAGCGTCTTTTGTTTTTCCACCGGGAATCTTGGAGTGTCGCACTGATTGTCTGTTATCTGTCAAGGCATCAGTCAGCAACCCAGCAACTCTCTGCTGGAGACTGCCCTGCTTTTACAATTAGCAATAAAAAGCTTTTGTCGCTGCACAATGATGCTTCTGAGGTCTGGTGCAGGGTATTAGGAGGGTTTTCTTAATCAACAATAAGATAAAAAGCATACATATTCTGTTTGTTTTAACAGTGAACTGGAAAAAAAATATTTAGCTCAAAGAGGAAAACACTTCTACATGCTAGAGTAATTATACTGATGTGTATGAATAAGTTTTCAGGACTTCATTGCCTATTTTGTCATGCATTGCCTCGTTGTCTTTATTAGTTTTAATGTGAAATGTTTTGAAGTTCTACAAGATACATGAATAACTGAAATTGTAATTTGCACCATGTTTAAAAGAAACTTAACCAGAACAAGATTGGCTTCCCTTCATTGTGTTATTTATATAAACAACTCTTTCAGAAAAAAATCAAACACTTAAATAGGCAAGCTGGATACAATTAGGGTCACTTGATCCTTCTCCTAAGCAATATTAAAGCCCACACATACTAATCATGAATCAGTCAGGGGATAGCAACGTTAATCCTAATTATGTATAGCTTATTTGAGTGTGCTAAAAATGCAGTTTAAGACTACATCTGTCTGGACAGTTCTAGGTACATTGTTAGTTCATGTGCAGCATTGAGGCTTCTCATTTCTATCAGCTGTGGTCACAGGATCTTGTGTATGTCAAAATATAAATTATACGGACAATAATTCTGTCTTTAAAGAGCCTCTTATTTTGTGAAGGCTTAAATTTGTATTAGATGTCTGGGGCTGAGGAGGGATTTGACAAAGAGTAGTCGATTTCATTTTCTTGTCTTCTCAATGCATTCTATTTGTGCCATGAAAAAGTGTTAGTAGAGTGTGTGTACTGGAGGTGTAAATAATGGAAAAAGTTATAAACAACAAGACTGAAGAGAAGTAACAGGAAAATTTCATGAAGGTAACAACTAGGATATTACACCTAGTAAAAAGGATACATGATAGGAAGGTGGGAAAGTATAGAAGAGGAAAGACATAGATTAATTTAGAAAAAGTTATATAGTAGAACTTGACAAAATAAAAAAACAGTCACACTTTTTTTTTCTTTCATAAAGACCTACAAAAGGAATAGCTACCAAAAAAAAAAAAAATATAATTTACATTAAAAAATCCTTGCAAATCTGGTTCAGGTTTACACATCATGGAGGAGACTGGTGTACTCATCTAAACTCTATCGACTGAGACTATTAAAAAAATCTGGCTTTCATGGGAGTATTGCACAGAAATATGGTTTATTAAGGAATTTTTTAGATATTCTACATACAACCTGCTAAGTTCTTTAAGACATCTGTCCCTTTTAATTGGTTCTAAATTCTGTCAAAAATCTGTTGTATTCTGTGTAATGGTAATAGAAATTCACGTGAGCAGAAAAAGTGTTAGAATGCCCTGCAGTTATTCAAATATAAAACACACTGTTGGGATTATAATGAGTTTCTAACAAATGCAGCAGCTGCGGTCTTTAAATCAGCCTGACAGAAAAAAAGCTTTTATTAAACACAGAAACTCTCCTCTAGATAATATACTGCCCATTCTGGGCCAGAGCCATCACTCGTTTTTAGCTTAGAACAGTTAGATGTACATATACAAATATATATATATATATATATGCACACACCCATATATGAGTTCTGCATTTTAATACTTACTATGCAATAACCCCAAAAAAATTTGTATAAGAGTATTCATAGTTTTTAAAGTATTTGTATATGTAAGGCAAGTTTATAGACACAAACTAAACACTGTTTATTTGCACAAAGTTTGTTCTCCCCATGTAGTGGGCACAGGGAAGGAAGAATTTGATGTAAAGAAAAATAGAATGTTTAGAGCATTCAAACTGCACATACCAAAATCTTTGTCTCAGTGAAGCTGGTTTCATTTATTATGTTTTCTCTCTACTATTTGAATATGTAAGTCATGTAAATAAGATTTTTCCTACATAGTCTCTAGTAACTGGCCTTTCAGTGATGCATGTATGTGATATTAATAGCCAGGTTTCCTGTAAAATGTACACCCTGAAGAATAGCCTTTGTAATTATGTGTCAGTAAAACTTACCCAAGCCAATAATTCTATCATTAAATTAATTTCCAGCTTGAAAAGAAAATAGTTGATCTCTCTCAGGAAAAGACACACAAAAAACCCCCACCCTAACTCAGTATCAGTATGTCAATTTTGGGGAGCAGAGGACTTGACCTCTGAGAGTTAATGCTTCAAAGGCAGAAGCAAATCCTCAGCTCTCATATGAAAATAGGCCCAACGTATGCAGATTGTACCTATGACCACCTTCACCAATTTTCTTACCAGTACTTATCTGTCCTTACCAACTTCTTTTCAGCTGTCCAAGATTTGCATTCCGTCTCCTTGGCCCATCACTGACATGCATTTCTATATTGGAAACCATTTTTGTATGTTGCAAGTGTGAAGCACTTTGGGGTACATCACTACTGCCAGCTAAGTGTGGCTGGAAACATGCTCTGCAAATTGGTCTCTTTTACTTCCCACACTGAAGAGCCCCAAGACTTCACTCAGCAGGATGGCTCACCTGGGCTTCAGCCCTCCCTTTCATGGGTGTATGATACAACAGTGCCATCCCACTTTTCACTCACATGGCCTGGCAAAGGCACGTCCGCTTGTATTTCCACATGTTTGACAGTAAATACACCAAGGTCTACTTTTCCTACAAACAGTGTGAACCTTCTAAGCAAAAGCTGCAAAAACAGAGAGGCTGTCAGCAATTTTAGACCTGCTTTCCATGTCCTGGTACAAAAGTTAGATGAGTGTTTCAGGTCCTTTAGGAAACCTGCAAATAGAGGCAGATTATATTGACAAGTGCTGATGAAGCAGAGATACAGTGGCCAAGCTCTTTACCTTGTATTGAGCAGCTTTAAGGTAATTTAATGATGATGTGGAGGTGTAACTGTGCCAGGGCTGGCTTTGCAGTTGGGATTGCCCATGCATATTTTACAAAGAACTACCTGAGGCTTCTAGTAAATTATTAGCTCATAAATAAAAAGCAGGTTTTGCAGTAGAAAGGGATGATATTGTCACACCTTTAGAGGGGAAGCCATTAGGCAGTTGAAAGGAAATAGGTAAGGACCAGAAAAGCAGATTTTGGGTTTTGACTTGACTATTAAGAGATCATTATGCTTGTTACACTACAAAGGACTTCTGAATTTAAAATCAGCTACTTCAGTTGATTAATATGATGTTAAATTCACAATCTTCTCTTTTTTACTTCTTTTTTTTTTTTAAATCTAGTGTAGCATGACATCTCTACTAGGCTGTCCCGAGAGTCATAAGAGGTTAGTGCCTATGTTTCATCTTGCAGAAATTCCTCTCCCAGATCAATCAGATGCTTTTCTTCTGTAAGCAAATAACCTCACTTATTTTGCATTACCTGGCTGTAGTCCTTCTTCTGAAATTCTACTGTCTGAGGTTACCACTGAAGCCAAGGTTTTGAAGCAAGATACACAAGGCTGCTCTCATTTGCTCGTGAAATACTGATTGTGAATAGGTGTCTGAGAAATGTGTACAGCAGGTGTGCTGCTGCAGCCTAGAACCTATCCATGGCATGGGCTGCCTTTTTTTCAATCCAGTCCTGAAATAAATTAAGCTATGAGGTTTTCCTGATCAAACATGCACCGTGGTGTTTCTGTGTTGCCTCTCTGCCCAGCTCCTTCTGTCCAGCCACATTCTGCTCCAGAGGGTACTCAACCCTAGGCTGAAGATCAATCATTATTTGTTTCAGTTTATTTCATTCACTGAACCACTCTGCTTTTGGCTGAGGTGAGCGCTGTCACTCTCAAGTGCTCAGCTGTTCTGGAGTGTTTCTCCTCCTTTCTCTCTCTGAGCTGAAAGTACTTCTCTGTCATTAATGTCATGGAGAAATTTAGCTAAAATGAGTGCATTGCAACAGAAATTCTGTTTCAATAAAGCTGGCATTTTCCAATGGAAAAAAAGTGCCAATTTCACTTATGGTGAGAAGAAAACCTGCTAAATGCAAGTATAGGCCAAACTATTGTGATAGTGCACAAGGTAACCTCATTTCTCTGCTTCTTCTTGGCATTTGTACCATGCCTTGATCCTGACTGCAGAATTGAGTCTCTGCTGGGATCCATATAAACTCTTTTCTCCAGTTTGAAGATAGTTTTCTTGCATAAGGCAGAAACTGTCTTTTGAAAGATTATTTTTTTGACTGTACTTAAATTGAGTAGACTCAGTAGATTTTCAGATGGGTTGGTCACTCAGAGGGAGCATGCAGTATACTTCCCTACAGTGCTGTGCTTCCTTTGCATCCTATCTCATTAATGGAGTTGTCTGTGGATTTTTGAAAGGCTTTTACCCTCAGGAACACCTACAATTAAAACGTCTGATTTTGTGCTTATTTTTAATACTGTTTTCTAAGATGACCCACATAGATGCAAATACTTCAGCCATCACTGATCATGGATGGCTCTCATCTCCCTCCTTGGGAGCATTTAGGTGCTCAGGGCACAAGAAAGCAATGAAGCAATTCTTGCAATTTATAGAAGAAGATAATGTCACTGGCATACCCTATGAGAGTGTAGCCTGTTGTTAAGATATTATTAAGGTGACAAATGTTCTTGATACATTCAGGCTACCTTCAGTAATGGTCTCAGATCTTGAAAAGTCTGTGAACTGCACCGAGAGCTTGTTGGGAGGGAGCACAGCAGCTAAGTCACAGTGGTGACACTTCTTTTGTTCTGAGGAATTTATGTGTTTAATATTTACTTATTTTTCCTGGGGTTTTTTTCTTTCTGCTACAAATGTTTAGTAAGTAGAAATTGAAGTTACCTCCTTCTACCCTTCGCTTAAACGACTGTGATATTAGTCCTCCACATCTCAAATCAACCTACCAGAACAGTGTGAGACTGAACATATAAACTGGATAACTTATCTTTCCTATAATAACACTACCTTCTTTCTGATTTCTTTCTTTCTCTGTACAGAGAAGATGCAAAGGAGCAAAGACTGGGCAGTCTGGCAAAGACTGGCCTCATGACAATAAAAAATTGTGTGTGGAATTTGAAGTTATTTACAGAGTGGTCTCACAGGAGCACAGGAGTGGAGCAAATTCCCTGGATTCAAAGTCCAGTCCCTGGCTATTGCAACCATATCACCATATCATCCCCTAGTGCTGTGCAGTGTTTTGCCCTGCTAATTCCACACAAAGCTGTTCCCCCAGGGTACCTCCTTATCACTACTTACCTGGTTTGTACATATAAGTCTTTGTGTCAATATTTCCCTTTTGTTTAAAGGCTTAGAGGGATTATGTCTAAGATTTGGTCAGTCTCTCAGCTTTCTTTGGAAAAAAAAAGATGACTGAGAAAGTCTTATTAAAAATAGTGTGGATCAATCCCATAATTATCTTTTAAAGCACACAGGGAAGGAGATTTTCCTCCATCAATGATAAAACCTTGCTGCTAAAGTGTTTCTAAGATCCCAGTTGAGGTCAGGTCAGACTATACCCTATATGCTAAGTTAAGATTGAGTATAAACCTGTGCAAGGTCAGTATTTCAGCTGTTATGTGATGTGGTGCCTTTTTTTCTCTTCCTCCTTTTCAAAGCAAGTCAATAACAAGGAAAGGAGGTAGGACGTATATGCCCCACGCTGCTCTATAACAGACAGTTTACAGGACAGGCTCAGGTGTTCTGACAGCACCAAATGGATGTCTCGTGTTGCTGAGGCCGTGTGATGCAGCCACGGTTTGCTATTGCATCACCCCTTGTCGCTGGTGTCTGCGTTTACACCAGGGAGCCAAGCCAGGCCCGGGCACTGGCTCAGGCACTGCTCTGTGCATATCAGGCTTCCCAGCTAGGCTTGGTCTCATGGTGATCAGCCTCTCTCAAACAGGGACGGACACATTTCGAGGAGACAGAATGGGCCAGAGTCTGCTCCAAATAGAAAAGTTAGACCTGAAAAACCTTTTAAGGATAGAAGAATTTAGCCATATGGCCCCAAGCCTTGTGCTCTTTTCCTGGTCTGTTTAATTCACCTCTGAATTATAGCTACTACATTCAACTAAGTGAACATTTGTTACATCAGCTAAGAAAGTCATTCTTTTCCCATTTGTGACCAAAGTTTTGAAAACAACTGTCTGATTTCACAGCTGCAACTGCCTGTGAATGCCAGAAATGTATTTATTGCTTGGACACATTACTTTTGCAACCACCTGAGTTTTGTAAAGCATGAAACTGCCCTGAAAGGTTAATTTGTGGTTACCAGTGTCTAATTGCAGGCACAGATGTGGAACATGAATTTGCAAAGCTATTTGCAGAGGTCACTCTGGAGTGTGCTGCCTTCTTGTGCTGTGTAAACCCACAAAAAAACAAAGTGGGCCATATTACAGTGTTGAGGGTGCAGCAGTGAGTAGATAGGTCAGGGGCAAATTTAAAATAGCAGCAAGTCATTAACATCCTAAGACAAAATTATTCTTCACATCACTGCAGACAGCATAAAGTCACTCTCCATTTTTCTCTTTCTACATAATAACACTCGTGCTATTTTAAAGTATATATATGCTAAGAGAAACTAATCTAAAATATGACTGCAATTTGTTGGCTCTGTGTCTTCTGTTCTGCTTTATTTAGAACCACTCTTAGCTTATCAAATTACATCTGAAATCCTCAGTTGGATGTTCATTACATCACATAATTCATGTGCGTGCATTTGCAGTACACAGCCTTAGTGGTATAGATTTTAGCTGCTTTATGTTCTTGTCTTCTCCTATTGATCCCTTCATACTGCTGAATTTAGCTGTTAGTTGCATACAGCAATAGTTTGTGCTTGTTCTGGTGAAATCAATCATTCTAACATTTCAACTCTTTTCCCTTAGCTGTAACAAGATAAATCTTTATTTGAGAGATGAATGGTTTTGAAAACTTTCAGCAGCAAAGTTCTTTAGTGCCTCACATTTAGACAATTGTCAAGGTAAGCTAGAAGCTCACAAGCTCACTTTCTAATATACCATCTGAAATTTTATTGCTGATCCGCCCCAAATCAGAACTGCATCTGAAAGCCTTGCAAATGTTTCTGTGCAATATCTCAATTTTTGGGGAGGTATTATCCTTTCTGTTTTAGAAAGAAAATGCCCTGAGGCATGTTCACAGTGTTTGGGAGAAGTTTCACGGTGTCCACACTACAAAACAGACTGATGCTGCACAGTTGCATTAATAAAAACTCCAGGCCCAGGTTTAATAATCTGTAATTCAACAGGGATGTGAATGGTTTGGGGTGCCCTCTGCAGCATCTGCAGCTTCAGAGTTAGGGAGACTTCCATTTCCTAGAAAAGATCCCTTATACCTCTTGTATTCCTTTAAGATCAGAGCTGTTGTTTTGGACTGAGAGTGTAACAAGACATGCAGAGGGATGCAAGGGTCATTTCAGGCTCTGGCAAGAGGCAGCTACTCCATTTGTGCCTAACTAGGGATAAGGTTGACTGCAGATGGCCAGAATATCAAAGCAGAGCTTGGTATATTTAGTCATCCACAAACTGATCTCCTATTTGTCATCAAAGTGGAAAGTATCATGGGAGCAGACCTTTGAGTTAAAATGACAACAGAGCAGTATTGCCTGGAAATGAAGCACCCAGGAATGAAGTTGTGCCGTTGCTCAGCTCAGAAGCTCATGGCGACCGCTCAGCGTGCTGGGAACAGAGAACAGCTAAGAGGCTGGGAAACACCTGAAGGTCCTGCTCTTCATTCCCTTCTCCTCAGCTCCCTATCCTTCCTGCAGTGAAACCCAGCCTTCCTCGGCAAAGGCTTGAGCCAGTGCCCTGCAGAGCACAGAACAAAGCAGAGCTGCACAGAGGGCTGGTGCAGAAAAGCCAGGCTCCCTGTGATACTTTCTTTGCCAGTAAGATGCCAAGGACCCCAGACACTTAATGACCATCTAAAAGTCAGTCGGTGAAATGAGTATTGTTTATTTAACTGTAATATTCAGGCAGACATATATTAATATAGATTTTATACTCAAGACTGTTGAATTTCCATACTGAGAAATTCTCACTGTGAATTGCCTGCAGCATTACTCAACTTCTACCAGCTCAGCCATGCTGCACAATTCAGAGTCAAAAGCAGAGCAATAGGAATGATCACCTCTAACTGCTGGGAAAGCTTCTACGTATGCAATCCATTCACAGACTACCAGTGAGAAAACCAGAGCTAAATTTCATAATTTCTGATGAGGAGAATGTTCATTACAGCAGCTTAAAAGAAGATCCCCAGTTAGTGCTGGTGCTGGAGAAGACAGCAGGATCATTGACTCTGCATTGCTTTGCACGGCATGGGCTTAGGATCCTATGCATGCTCTCCCCACCTTAATTTAAAAAAAAATTGTGAGAAGTGATGAGTAATCCTGCTAATCCCATTCTGCAAAGAGGTTTATGGGCTGCAGTCAATGGTGCAGATAACAGCAGGGACTGGAATTTCAAAGGCCAATGAAAGGTGAGAAGGCATCTCCTAAACATGTATTTCTCAGCCCAGGAATGAGCCCTTGAGCTATGGCTGATACACAGTTTGGAGAAGAAGGAGAGTCTTCTTCATATTGATTCTCTGATTAACAGAATAGCTTAAATATGTTTCACTTTTAAGGGAGATGAAAAAGCTGAGACAAAGGAAAGGTGTTACATGATCAATTTTAAAAGTGAAGAAGTTTTATTACCACTCTAGTGAAAGTCTCAGGTTATAAACAAAGCAGCTATTTGTCTTCTCCATGAGGTATGTTCCCCCAGCAGAGAATCTGAACCAGTCCATTCAAAATCTCACGCATGAAAAAATAGAGGGGTGATGGGTGTCCCTGCTACTTTGTGAAACTAGTAGTAACTATAGACAGGGTCTTAGGAAAAAGACAGTAAACATTTGAAATATTTCAATTTCAGAAAGGACTCAAATATTTCCACAGGAGGTATGTGTCCCTCCTGTTTTCATTCAAGTGGTGTTTACTTCAGCTAATGGAAATAGTCTAGCTATGCAGCCTTTTCGTATGTGAGTGTGCAGAGCGACTGGGTCAGGGTGTGCCTCATGCCTTTTCCATGAAGTGTGTCTTTTGTTTATATTGTATTGCCAAATTAATCAGAGAAATTGTGTGTATGTGTCTGACATTGATCAGGACAGCCTCCTCCCAGCCTGGTCCTCTGCGATTAAAAGAATGTTCTTAAAGGTCAGAAGTATGACCACAGGGAAGCTTGGAGGCTCAGGGGCAGACTCCTGGATGGATTCTCTCCTCACTCAACACTACCTGAGCCATACTGGTTTGAGAATACATGTATAAATATGTTAATGTCACTGCTAGACAGTGGAGTGCAGGAAGTTGCCTAACCTCTTGGGAGACTGGGAGAGATTTTTTCTCTAAGGGTTCATTACAAGGTTTTGGGTGGGAGTGTAGATAAAGGAATTTCTTATCTGCACCTAAAGAGATAACTTAGTTGAAGAAACCGCTTTGCACATCTTTAGTGAGTTACTTCCAAGGTAGTTTGTAATTTATTTTTACAACGTCATATTCCAACAGATACAGCCTCAATATTTGAAAGTATAATGCAAATTCAGATTGAAACTGCAGTATTTTATATAAGAAACTTCAAATAATTACTTTCTGTTGTACTGCCCTGTAGAGCTTCAGGATGTTCTTCCTGCTGTGTGGCTCTTCATGAGCTTCCTGTCTGAACACCCTGCAGGACTGTGAGAGGATGCTCCGGTCTCACCCAGGCTCCTGACTTGGAGCCTGACTTGGAGGTCTTGGGCATACAAAATTTTCCCAAATGTCTGAGCAGAAAACCCAGGCATGCAGGCTGCAAGAAGTTAGAACACACTCCAGTCATACCAAGATATAGATGAAAGACTAAGACAGACCCACAGACTAGATATAGTCAGAGACAAGTTTATCTCCATATCATCTGCACTGAAAATGAGAGCCTTGGAGCCTCATTATCAGCAAGCAGGAGAGAACTTTCCCCACCTAGTTCCAGGACTTATGTTAAAGTGAGATAAAATGCTGGATCCTTTAAGGAAAAAAAAATTAAGGGATAACTTCATCACCAAAGACAGTTAGTAAACATCAACACATATGCATTAAGCTCTGTGAAGAAATATTCCCTATAAAATGGCTGTTCGGCTCTCTGGCACATGATGTTGAATACTTTTTAAATACATTTGCTAGTTTCCTTGCTGTATGCAGAGATATGAGACCTTGCATATGAAAAAAACTTATATATATTAAGTCCCAGCAAGCCCTCATATTAGGTCACGCTTGTACATTGGTTCTTGCTGTTAAGATCAGCTAAAATCCTGCTTGCTATGAGTTTGGCTATATCACTTCTAGGCCTCTGCTACAGTCTGTACCTAGGGCACAGCCGAGCGAGAATCCCTTATTTTACAGCTGGAGAAGAAACGAGACACCAGAGCATGTCCTGAAGGAGCCTGATAAATATGGGTTCCATTTTTATCTCTAAATCCTATGATAATACATTACTCACTAAACTATCTCCTAATTATTCCTTATTAAACAAATGGGCATCCAAATACTGGTTTTCCTGAAGACTGAATCCATTTCAAGTAACACATGCATTTAGACTCTCAGCAAACTCTCCCAGTGTCTTGTATAAGATTATCCCTTCATGTACAAATGTGATGTTTTATGTTAAGAGCCTCTTGTTGATTCAGGACTGACAAACAAACAGGAATAGTTCAGAATGAGAGAAAACAGAGATGAGCATATGTTTCTAACAGAAAAGCACATGTGGTCACAAGTATGAAAGAGCAGGTCCAAAAAAAAAAGGTCACTCTGATGCCTTAAATCAATACTTTTTTGGATCCAGCTTTAAACATTTGCTTAGATCCCATGTGATCAGCTGACTTCTGAATGTCCCTAAACTCCCAATACTTTTTCTGTCGAAATGGACAAGTTGCATTCTGACACTGCCAAGCTGTGCACAGACCAGACAAATTCCTAAGGCCCAAAGAGATGCTCAGACCCTGCTTTCCCCCATTAGCCCCTTGAAGGACACTCTCTACTTCATCTTCTCAGATCATCTTCCTGATAACAAGCAACTATTGTCATTGTTCTCCCTCCTAACTTAAGGCACTCTCCTGCCTCCTAGGAGACCCCATTTTACCTTGCTCAGAACAGGGCCA
This sequence comes from Atrichornis clamosus, assembly GCA_013400975.1. NCBI lineage: Eukaryota > Metazoa > Chordata > Aves > Passeriformes > Menuridae > Atrichornis > Atrichornis clamosus. The sequence goes on from WBMZ01013943.1 coordinate 44,616, forward strand.
GAATGCAGATGTGGTGGAAGGGGTAGTATTTAGGCTATGGGAATGAGAGGTGAGCTCTTCCTTTGAAACAAGTCCACCCTTCAAGAACAATAAGCATTAGTCAGATCAGAAAACTTTATAGCAGAGTGGTTAAAGCACCACAGAGATGCAACATGACAAGCCAAGTATCTTCCCTGAATCTTGAGTTGAAACAGGTTCAGCCAAGAGGAGAGAGTATCCAGCATGCAAAAGTGAGGGTACTCCCTGTCAACATGTTAAATCTGGAATTCAGATCCTAATTCAAAGTGAATGGAATAGGGAATTCCTTCACAGTTCTTTGTGAAGTAGAGCCCTCCTTCTGTAAGAGTGATGTCTATCTTCCTTTTGAATCCTTTACTGGAGCTGTGGGTTGAGGAATCGCTGGTGAAAGCAGGTGCCTCCCACATATAGTGTGTGCCCATACCCAGGTGCCAACTACCCTCTTGAAAAGTGTTCCTGCCTAGCTTTGCAGGTGCAGAGTAGAACTTTCTGCTCCAGCACAGAAATCTCTGAAAGACAAAGAGGAGCAATAGCAGTCAAGCTGATGCACTCACCTGAGAATGAAACTCAGCAAAATGCGCTCTATTTAGACAAGATACCTATTCTGCATTAAGCAGACCTGCTCTGCAGACAGGTTGAAGCCCAGGCATGAGGCACTACAGTGTCACACAAGGTTGTGTGATCTGGCTGCAAATGCAGATCTCTCCAGGTCCAGCTGATTTACCAGCCCTCTTCTCCATGCAGCTATCTGTGTATGGCAGCACTGTGTTTTGTTGCCTTTATGGCTCTCACTCCTCTGCTTCCATGGATGTGGGGATGCTCCTGCTGCCGCTGCATGGCTCTGGAGAGTGGGTGCTGCCTGTCACATGCCCCATCAGCACGTTTCTGTGTATGCACTGGGATGGGAGAAGCAGGCTGGCACCTAACTTGAGGGACAGAGGTGTTAGGCAGGAGAGTTTTTGAAAATGAAGTGCTTTAGACAATCTAATCTTCCCAGCTTCTTGGCAAACAAGAACGTAAAGAAAGGCTGGAACAATTGTTGCCCAGACTCAGACAACAACTCCTGCTGGTCCTGCTAGCAAGCATCAGGCCCTCTATGCCAGGGTGTGAGCAGCTGTGCGATGTCTGGCCTCGCACAAGGACTGACACTGCCTAAGAGTTGCACGAGACCTTGGGCATGCCTCCGAGCCTGGAACACAAATTATAAATAAAGTGACTTCAGAGGGACTTCGACCAACTTTCGTGTACTGACACCCTGGAGACAAACGGGGAGGGTTTGCCTGCCTTTGCCAGTGGTTACAGTCTGGAGTCAATTACTTTTGTCAGCCTTATTTTGTCAGAGGAGACAACAGCCATAGGCCATATTTTTTAAATGGCTTGTCTCAGTGATGACTTTGCCTCAGGCCATCTTTCTGCTCCCCCCTGTTCCCCCACTGCCCATTGGACACAAAAGCTGACTTTCAGTTCAAAGATTAGCTCAAAAACATAGTTTCGGTGGATCAGTGTTTGGTGATTATTTTTTGTAGTCCATTCTTTTGAATACAAATTGCTGTAATGATGTGTGTGAATCTTCCCTTCTGTCCACAGCCTCAGACACCCATGTGGGGTGCTCAGGTGGGCATCTCGTGTGTTTCTGTCCTTCTGACCCAGGTTAGCTTTCTTCAAGCCAGTTCTTAAGTTAGTCCTCAGAGACAAATGTGGGGAATAAAAGAAGAAAAGGAGAAAAGCCTCTCAAGATTTAATCATCCCCAAGGGTAAAGCAGTGTGCAATTGGTAAGAAAGGTCACTGAGGGTCAAGAGGATTCAGGGAGGAAAGTGCCTTTCATGAGGAATTGCAAATGTTTACTTTAAACAAGTATTTAAAAAGTCAAGCTCCTGAAAGAAGCCATATGTTTCAATTTTGAGACCAATTAGTCTGCCTCATCTGCAGTTTATTCTGTGGACTTTTGGCCTTTCACTTCTTCTGAAGGCAAGGAGGCTAATGTGCTAGCACAGCTCCTGATAGGCAGGGGAAAGCTGGGGCAGCTGCCTGAAATTATTTTGAGAGATGCACTTGAGAATGCTTTTCAGAAAGGATACAAAGATTGACTGGACAAAGAAAAGAGGAATTGGACTATGCCTCTTTGGTGAAGGAGAGCTCTGGCAGTGGGCACACCACAGCACTGATCTGTTTGTGTTTTGTAGTACTCTTTGATAACGAGAGCCCTTAAGAATTCGTTAGGGCTTTTTTTGCATATATAATCATTCTTCTTTCTCTGTTGCCTTTCCACCAGGATTATTTGACTTTTTTTTAACTTCAGGAAGGTGTTTTTCAGCAAGGACAATGTCAAGAGAAAATGAAAACATGTCATGAATAACAGATGCCACTCCGTGAAGTCCACTAGCAGCATTATATTTGATATGTGACCCCTGTCAGAACACGTAGACTCTAAAAGCAACTAAAAATAAGACAAAGCTAATCTGAAACAATTGCCCTCTTCATATATAGATGTTTCTATTACACTCTCCACTGGGGTCTCTGTTCACGTGTACCACAGTCAACACGGAATGCCCTGGGAGCAGGGACCAGGGCCAACTGCTGCTCTGCCTACTGCTCTTCACCAGTCCAACGGTATAGATATAGTTTGTATCAGATGATTTATACAGCAGGAGGGGAAAATTCCACAGCACCAAAGCACTAAGCACACTGCACCATCACCATTTCTTCAGCAAAAGGATTCTAGGATTGAGTGGCAGTTTTGGCTATAAGTTTCTTCAGTCCAAGTACCCAAATTCAGCCTTAGCCATTTTCATTCATCAGAAACCTTTCCATGAATTCAGATGTAACTTAGGGTTGAGAACAAAAGTAAAGTCTTGGTCCCACTCAAATCAACAACAAAACAGGATATAGCATGACCTGGGTTTCACTCAATATCCTACTTCCCTGACTACTGGTCCTGTATCATATATCAGGTTGCACTTTACCCCTCAGAACAATCACCAGAGCAGGGACAAAATTCATAACAGAGTCTGAAACCTCAGCATTTAACAGGTTTGCAGATGTTAAAGGAAATAAATATGAATTGCTCATTTAGGGGATGAATCCTGAACTCACTAAAGCTTAAAATCCCATATGTCTATAAATTACTACATGAAAGAACTATTCCTGTAAAACAGGTATTTATTACCTGTATAGAGACAGCAAAATGAAACTTAATTAAAGGAACAGCTCAGACTAACATTAAAGATTATAGGATTTCTAGCTCCAGTTCAGCATAACATTTTACAGAATCTGACAGTATTGAGGACTGAAAAGAAATGGAACAAAGTATGCATTTACTAAAATTCCAGAGAGGTGGTTGGAATACTATAGCATGAACTAGACATAAGTATTCTGTTAAAATAAGGGCAGATAGTTTGGAGAGAAAAGGAATCCTCCAAGATCTTCTGGCAATGACATACACTTTTAATTGCAATATCTATTTTACCCTAGATTCCCTATCTTACACCTCTGAGAGCATGCCTGAAAGAGGAAAAAAGCCAGCATTTCTTTAAGAAAAAAATAACTTGCTCCAAAATCTTTTTTTTTTTTTTTTGATGGGTGGTGACTTGAGGTGTTCATTCATTAAGGTAAAATTAGGTGAATGATTTCCAGCTTAATTGAAATTTACTCATTTAGTAAATCAAGCATGAGAGATTATTTTTCTCCCCAAGTCACTTTAAAATATGTTCTGAAGCTTGCCCAGTTCATGAAATTGTATCATAAATCCAGCAACTGTGATTTCCACTTCAAGGAAATGCTGTTGTATAGACATTAAATATAACAGCGCTGAATGGTACATGACAGCTTCCAAAAGCAAAATACCTTGAGGGCTCATCCGTTTGCCATGGGCTCTGAGGAGACCTGATGGAGTTCCTGAATGGGGCATTGTATTTTGGAACACTTTTGTTAAACCAGATGCTTCTTAACTTGGTCTGAAGCATTTGGAAGATGTTTCCAAATGCCTGAACTTAGTTTCACAACGTTTGTGTGTATCATGGGTTCAATCCTGCAAATTCTACAGAGCAGATCTCTGTAGTCCTTTCACAGTCAGATGTTTTCCCTTGCTAAGGTCCTGCTCTGTAACGCTCCCAAAGGGACCAACAACCCTCACAAGGGTGTTAAATGGGCAACTAGAACTGTGAGATCTTATGACACAAAAAAAACTACCGGAGAAGAAAATGGGAAGCATTGCTTATGTTAAAAAAGTATATTAATTAATATAAAATAATATTAATTGCAATGGGTACAAATACCTTAGGGCTTGAACTATGATCACAGTTCATGGCTACATTCCTTTGAAAGAGTGAGGTTGCAAACTGAAATGGTTCCTTCTCCTATCCTGAGCCTTTCTGCTCATGGCAAGAGGATACACCAGAAGAGATCGGCCAAGTGTGCTTTTATGCCTGCAGCTGCTTCTCTCTCTCCCTTTCATAAGCATCGGCATCGGCAAGGCCAGGAGCGATGTATCTGCATCCCGGGGCAGCTGAGTGGTACCTACCCAACTGCACAGCCTGGGCCATGCACACAGGGCAACACCGCGTCACACAGACTGTGTTCGTCAGTCCAGGCTGCTGGATGTCCATCAGCCATGATAGCCAGGTGTCAGGGTATCTGGCAGACCACCACACCGGAAGAGCAGTGGATTTTCACTGCAAGCAGTAGCTGGCAGATTGGGCAGATGGTGCAGTTAGGAGTTGACACCAAGTCAACTTAGTCCAAGTCAGTTAGGAGTGACACCAAGCTCCCTCAGTGGCCAAAGCCAGTTGCCTAAGGTGAATGGCAATGATCCCAAGTGTCAAGTGCGTGCTGCCTCCCAGCCAGTCTGTCTTCGCTGTAACCATCTGCAGTCAGAAAGGAGTCCAGATCAGCAAGATCTTTCTGGTCACTGTGACGGCACATGCTGGAACATGCTGAGTGCCATAGGCCGTTGAGTACTTTTGCTGCTCATCTGCCCTGAAGTACTCGTGCATATACACTGGTTTGCACTGAAGTTAATAATGCTGTCAACCCAGAGAGTGCTCCTCTGACCCATAGCTCAAACTGCTTTACAGATACAGCAATGTTATCCCATTTTACTAAATGAGGCATGTAAGGTACGAGGAGGTGAAACAACCTATTCCCGTCACCGGCAGGAAGAAAATCAGCCCTTCTCCTGAGCCTTAGTAAGCCCTGTGCTTTCTCTGACAGACCCCACTACCCAAGCTGCACTTCTCACAGCACCACTGTGCTCAGATTCTATCCATGAAGCAGTAAAGCCCATAACATGAATGAAAGCTAATATGACTACTTCACTAACGAATCTTGAAACCTCTGATACATAGCAGCCATTCTCTGTAAGGTCCAGAAGAAGAGACAAGCTTTTGGCACCTAGTCCTGTTGTCTTGGCATATGTGTGACATGCAGTGAGTTGGATTCATTGCCTGCTGCTTTTCTTGGAATTCTAGTAGCATCTTTGTCCACAAACCTTGCAGAAGTTATGCTAAGATAATCTTTGGAGAACATAAGTGTCTTGCTGTTGGTTTTGAATCTGTCCCAATGCTTAGATATATTTTTGTGATGGTTCCCCTCTTCCATATTTCCTTCTCTTTCCCACTTGCCACTACAACCTTCAACTGCCTCTTCTCTCTCTGTGTTTCTGAGCAAATCCAGCAGCGGTTTACACCAGCATCTCTTCCTGTAGTATGAGAAGGTGCAGGGGCCACTCTTGCTTCTCCACCCCTCAGTGCATGGACTTGCCCATCATGGCCATATTTCTACTGACAGCATGTATTTTCCTCCCCAGTCACCTCTGGATGATGGACCTGCTTTCCTTTCTTTTCCCAGCTGAAGAAAGATCAACTGCTTGTACTGGTAAATCTGTTTCACTGCTTCTGCTTGCGACCCTCCCCCAGACACTGAGACATGCCAGGAACTTCATTTTTCCCCCACTCTTCCGTTAGTCACATCTTCCCCACCCCAGTGTTATTTATACAATAAACTTGCAGCCAAGAGTTTCCTTGGCAACACACATGCCTTCCTGCTATCTATTTTACAACAGGCTTGAATTGTCCTGCAATAGCTTAGAGGCAGCAATTTAACACAGCTGGTGGCACAATACTTCTATTCTGAGTAAACGTTTCCTCACCAGAGGTAACTCCTGTGCTGGTAACTGAATTTTCATTCATCTGCAAGGGCAAGTAAAGGAACATGTTAGAATGAATACAGAAATAAAGTGAAAGTATGATGGGAGCAGCTAGAACAAAGCATCCCAGGAGCTGCACTCATTTTATATTGCAAACTAATCAGTTACTGAACAGCAATAACTGAAGTACCTAAGTTTATTTCTTTTCATGAATAAAAGAAGACCTTGTGCTAACTCAGCTTGCACAAGGCAATGACAAGGTCTCTACTGGGTACTTACGCTACAACATCCTCAGTAGTTATAATTGTAATCCCTATAATATTTTTTCCTCTCTGTATCTGTTCATAAGCAAGGCAAGGTTGGCAAGGGCAAATTATATTTTTCTTAAGTTGTTTAACACACTAGACACAACAGAGAACTCTTGAGTGCACACTTGTACACATCAGAGCAAGCAGATGAGAGAAATATGTTGCCACAGACTTTCTTTGGTCTCTAGTCAGTCAGTTGCTGGAATAGACATCACTGAAGTCTGAATACGAGTGTCCATTTTATCTGCCTTCTAATCATCGAGTCAGGGAAGAAATTGAGGTTTGGGGGTTCATGGATGCATGTACAGGCTATATACTGTATATTCCTGTATCTCAGAGTAATTCCTTCTAAAATGGAGGGAGATTTTGACTTGGAGAAAGTCATACATCTTCACCATACCCCTTAAGGATTTAATTTCCCATTTTTGCCTCCAATTCTCTTGACATTCTATTGACCAGTTCTGAAGGAACCAAGGAAGCTTTATTGTATTGCTAATACTGCATTTGCTTTAACAAATAGAGCTTCTTCCTCTAAAAAATTGTCTGGGAACAGCTTCTATTGCTTGTGTGGAAATCCATAAAACATTACTTGAGTACCTTTTCATGCAGAATAGGTTCAGTCAATAATTTTGCAAGCAAGCCATTCTGTGACTTTTGCTGTTGTCCAGCATCCAGTGCTGCCCTGTATTTGAAGCTGAGTAAATTTTGCTGCCAAAAATTTTTGAGGCTCTCATCTACAGTGTTTCCTGTAGCCAGGAGCAAATGAGGGCTGCCAGTGCTCCCAGCTGAGCAGAAGCCTCGAATCTTCGGTAGCACAGCAAGCCAGGCCTGCCAAGCCTTGCTGTGAGACTGAGTATCTCTAGCCAGACTCAGCTAACATGTCAAGTTGAAGCCTGAATGGAGCAAGCTGACATTTGGGCACAAAATACCAAGCACTTTTACAAACAAAAGATTCCATCTAGTCAAATTCTGTCAAGTGTGCCTGCACAAGTGCTTGCAACACTTCTAAGAGTCTTGGAAGGCCTGGGAGGATGCGATTGCATTTTTCATGGCCAGTATGTCGTTGTCTGTCTGTTATCGAGACTTCTAGGACTATGAAACTGGGGCTTCTACTTGCTTTCTTGAATGAAGTCTGGGCACTTGTCACCTAACGAAGTACTTGATACTGTGTTTTTCTTGTTGACCACTGTAGCAAACACAACCTATTCCTGTAAATGGAAAGGGAACAAAAGTTGTTGCAAGCACCACCACTACAGATTCACTTACTTTTAAAAATATTGTCTGATGGGCAGCTTTTGACTTCTGAACACCAAGTATTCTCACCAAAACCAATTCTACAACAAAGAATTGGTATAATGCAACATACAGCAGAAGAACATGCCTAAATACTTTACCCAGAAATGTCACCTCTGTGTTCTTAAATATTAAATGAACTGTAAACCAAACTGTAATATGCTTTAATAACGAATCAAATAACAGATCCAAGTAATGACTGAAAAGATGAAAGAAAAAGTGTTTTATTTCCAGTATATCCTTTTTGGAACCATTGAAATTATATTATCTGCCCACCTTGACAACAGCAGTGCATGGAGATTTATTGGTAGCAATTAAAGCTCATGATTTTTATTTTGTTTGCCTTCAGACTGATAGGAAATTCAAACAAAGGTCTGTTTACTTAAGGGACAGGTACACTTTCTAGCAGCATATTCAGTTAGGCAGGTTTTCTACCCCTTAAAATGATAAATCTGATGGACAATGGAGTCATCTCTCACTGGTATCAAACCCCACTTACAAGCAACAGATGTTCTGATCTGAGCTCCGAAGGTGGGACACTAATAGTTTGCAGATGAGTTTTTGTGTTGCAGAGGAGATTGATAAAAGCGAGAGCACAATATTAATAAAAAACTAGTGCAATCGTTTCAGAACTTGGATCTGCATGAAAGCTGGGAAAAACATTCTCTTCAGCCAAGGTGGTTCAAAAAGTCATACCTTACAGATTTTTGCTTTTAAATCAGAAAAAGTATTGCTTGTTAGGAAATGGAAAACATGAAACTATTTGAGGATGTTCTTGCCTCAAGGCAGTTGGGATTAAGAATGTACAGTAAATCTACAGCAGTAGAAGTTCGTTCACATCAGTGGGAATTTTGCCATTATCAGGAACTAGAAAAAAGGATTCTCAGACACATTTCTCTCCTGTCATCCCTTTGAGATTTTTCTGGCAGAGCTATAAGCTTCAAGAAAGGCTTTCATTTGCAAAGAGTAAAAATGCAAGGAGAAGAGATGGCATCTTGTGTGTGTGTGTGTCCAAAGCTTTAGTCATCCCTTTTCTGCAGTTGAAACAACCAGTGAATACTTACAATGCTCAGGAAATCAACCCAGGAGAGGTAAAGGAACCCCCTCCTTCCACATGTACTGCAGCACTCTGTTCTTCTCTGACTTTACCACTTACAGCTGCATGATCTCTCAAGGTCTGTTTTCTTATGGGGACTTGGACTATGCCTATACTAGTCAATTAAGCAGTGCCAGGGAACATTCCTGAGCAATGAAATTGAACAGTTCATAGTGTTAAATTGTTAGAGCAGTCCTCAGGGCTCTGTGTGAAATGAAAAGAGCAGTAGCGCTCTTTTTTCAGTGTTGCTTAGAACAAATCAGGGAAGCTACCCAGTGTTGAGCAAAGTGGAGGTGCACAGCAAAATATCCTGGCTGATTGGGTTTTTCTTCCAGTGCTGCAAGTGTTTTGTTCTCTCCAGGCAAGGACTGCTAATACACAAGAAGAGGACACCTTTCTCTGTCAGCAGTGACACTATGCAGGACTGGCATCATTTTGATGTTTTGAAGGGTTAGTGATGAATGCTAAAGCACTTCACATGCACTCTCGACAGGCCAGGTGCTTAGGAAGTGAAAAGATAAATGACTTACTTGTCTTCTAAGTATATTGAAGCTCTCAGGATTAAAAAGTGTGGTATGTAAGTATGGATTTTAGCACTTTGTGTAAAAATGATCTTGTGAAGAATCCTCATTAGAGGCATAAGATGAAAGTGGGTCACTGTGAGCCGTGTGTAGGCTCAATTCTCCCTCATTACGGTTTCTGCCCCAGAAGGTACTCTAGAATGAGCAACAGAAGCAGTGCTTCATACCAGCCCTTCACCACAGTACCTTCATTTCTGACAATGATACTCTGACGACAATGAGCTGCTTGCCTCGTTCTTCTCTAAGTGTTGCTACTTAAATTGTTCAGTTGCAGTCACAAAAGGCCACAGAGATTACCTTCTTCTGTAACACCAAGTGCAGAACAGATCCGTGTCTGTGACTCAGGAACTTGAGTACCTCCACATACAGTCGTGGTTGTTCTTTGTGTGGTTTTAGTGCATATCTGTAGCAAAAGCAAAGGAAAAGTCTGTCTGGATGGTCAATGTGGATGAGGATGAAGAGGTGCAGGTTTGATTCCTGTCTGTATTGTAAACTGCTCTTTGCTGACAGCATGGAATGGGACTGCAGGTATTGACCTACTCCAGCACACGTGCTTGACCATATTCTTGTTGCCATCTATATTCAGAGGCACATATCCTGAAGTTCCAGTCTCAGTTTGAAGCTTAAGTGTTCCTTCATGTAGGAATAAAATCTCTTACATAAATAAGGGGAGAAAAACATGTGTTTGCACACATAATAACTGAGTAATAGCAATTCAGTCTTGCAAGAGACCGACTATCAAATTGACATGGTTTGCACCTTATATTTTCTTATCCTGACTATGTTTTAATGGGTTCTCTCCCATAAACATCTGACTCACCTTGTTTTCCATAATGAAAAGTCTTGCTTTTTGAAAATCACTAATTGTGAATCACGGAATCATGGACACATTTATGAGGTAGACTCTAAAAATAAATGCCAGTCCAGCAGTCAGCTTGATTCTTCATGCACCATCCACATCAACCTCTGGGAAATATCTGTCAGCTATCAAAGAAGTGGTAGAAATCAATACACCTCTGAATCAAAAGGAACAGGCATGCTATTTTATAGCATCTTGTCAGCACATTGTGAAGGTAAATAGATATAAAACATAAAAAATGTGTGATAATCATCCAGAAAATAAACACTGTGGTAGCAAAAAGAATTAAACACTATCAGCTGATGCCCAGGGCACAGGGAAAAGAGTGTTCAAGGCATGTATCAATAACCTTCTTCCATGAGGCCAGCTGCAGGTTTAAAGTCTGCATTGCAGGGGGGTTTGTGTGTTTTTTCTTCCTATAACATTTTTCTTGCAGTGAAGTCTGTCTGAGGTCTGAGAAATGTTTCCTGGTCTATGATCAAAGTCATTCAAGCTTTCCCAGAGTTATATGTTAGAGCAATACCATAAACTATCCCTCATGTTTTTGCCTGTGGAAAATGTGAAAGAGAATTCTCATAGGGAACAATGAATGAAATGTAGCCAAATACACCTGGCTGAACTTTGCAGAGCATGGTGCTGCATTTTCAAAGTCCAATCTCATATATTAGATTTTTCAGTGACAAACTGCATCCCTCAGGATTAAACAAACATATTAAACAAAAGACAAAGGCTCATAGCAAGTAACACGCTTCCCTACAAGCCTCCTCGCTAACTGTGCAAGTCCTGCCCTGCACTACTGAAGGTAAGCAAGAGCCAGCCTATGGGACAGGTTTACCCAGCCCAGGCCTGACCCGGTACAGACACAAGCCTGCAGTCAGGAAGCAGATGACTGGTCCCTGCCCGTGTCACCTCATCCAGATGGCATGACTCTACTGTTCCAGGCCACAGCTTCGTTCCTAGTCGCCACTGGGTAGATGTGCTTCTTCAATAAGAGAAAAGAACAAAACTACTGTAAAATCCAATAGCAATAAGGAAGTTTTATCATCTGAAACTGTGATTCTACTGATCATCTCTTTTTGACACAAATCCAAACATCAGAGGACGAGCCTGCTTCTGTCTTGCCAGTCAGCAGCTATACCTTCGGAAAAGTTAGGGTTTGCCCGTTTTAGACACTACTCCACAGTTCTTCTTGATGCTGAGTACTGAAATATTAACCCATCTTCTGTGAGTTACAGGTACAGAGGGTTTCTAAGTTGCATAGTATTCTCAAGTTTGATTAATTTTAAAATGATTCAGTAAAAAAAATAAAGGTTTGACCTCAAGTTTTGGTGGGGGTAGGCTGGGTAGAGGGTTTTTCTTATTATACGTTCTAGACTGATAGCCCTAAAATTTTTTTTTCTCTCTTGCAAGTGTGGGAGCTGTGAGAACTCAAATGAGCTGTAGTCTTGCAAAACGGTTACTGGTACAATGCAGCCTTGTTCTGTGAATGCTGATCCCAGAGACAGAGGGTAGGCTGTGGCAGACCAGCTGGAGAGCTTGCAAGGATTATAGTCACCCTCAGGCCATTTCAAACCCGTTTGGCATTGCAGCATTTATGAGATGGGAAGTAGCCATAGACCTGCACAGCCATCTCCTACACATCCTACAAGAGAGGAGTCTGCAGAGGATATAACTAGTTGACTAGGCATCCCTTCAGGAATGAGGCAGAGCAGAGAGCTGGTCTGATGTCCCCTCAGTGACATGGTTTAGCCTGGATCCTTCCTCTTTCTCAGAGCCTATGGTTGGAGGCTCTCACAATGCTTTACAAACACTAACCGCTCTGGCTCACCCCTGTGCCTGGGGCTCCGAGTTTGCTGCTGGGTCTGAGACAACTTTCCAAGACTCAGGCAGATTATTTTGATGTGTTTCTCCCTTGTCCTGCAGGTAAGGAATAGGGATAATGTTGGCTCACAGGTTGCTCTGTGAGGCAAAAATAACTGAAGTTAGTGATGTGTATGGAGAAAGTACCTCTGCAGGATAGAAAGTAGATACTCGGATCAGCTCAAGAATAGAGGGAGGAAGTGTAAACGAGGCAAGATAATGGTGGAATTGAAAATCCTCCAAACTGGCAAACTTCCTTTTCTCTCAAATGCTCTTTGAATGTGTAAAGTATATAGCTACATAAAAAGTCAAATTATCAGGTGTAAAAGACTGATAAAGCTGTTAATTGAGTTGCATACCTACAGGCCAGCTAAGCCCTTGATCCAAGATGTGTGCTCTGCTTCCAGTTTATAACTCCAGTTTGTCACCTCAGTTTTAATTCCGTATTGTCTGAACAGTACTTATTTCCCATAAAATTCCAGGAGAGTAATTAGTTGTCCAAGGCTGCAAAGGCACTTACCCGTCTTACTACTTAATTTTAACTATTTATAATACTTTAAATACTAATTCTTTGAAAATAACCCTACTCTAAATTGTCTTTTGCTCTTCTTTGAGCATCGGACACTGAATTAACCTTCTGAAAAATCTACATAAACTGTAGCAATAATATAGCCTCTGGTTTGCTGATTTGTTTATGCAATTCACCAGAAATTACTTGGGTTGGCTTCTCTGTTGTTACTCACCTACCTGCTTTAAGTTAGGCTGACTATTCTTCCCACAAGATGCTGACTGTCTCCAGGGCACAGTAGTGAGCACAAGGATGTTCTGGTCTCCTTCAGGATCTTCAAGTCACCCTTGGAACAGAAGTGAGCTTTCATCTTAGAAAAGTCTCTTATGGACCATGAAAGTGGGTTAGAAGCTCTACAGATGTGAAGTATACATTTACACCTGGCTACCATCACAAAAAAACAGAGAGAATGAAAAATAGTGTGTTGAGGCTGTTTGAGGCACAGCCACAGCTCCTAAGGACAAAAACCTGTTTCCAAACATCTGTTCTGCTCTTGCCTATGTTACAGTCACAGTTTTGTTCTGATCAAGTGGCAGTTAGAGTGGATTATAAAAAATTAAGTGTTAGACAAGAGAGGATGCATTGCTTCCTGTAAGAACAGTAGCAGCCGAGAAGTTCATGACAGTAGTGGAGAGCCCATCACTCTTCTCACCAGAGGAAGATGAAGTGAAGACAGTCAGGGATTACTGGTGGCACACATTCCTGGCACTCGCTGTTCTCTAATGGGCCACAACATTACCTTATCTGCACCCTTCTCCAGCTGCCTTCCTGCTGCTAACAGATTACTCAAGTTTTCATCTGGACTGGACTAAGGGGGCCCTGGGGTACAGCTACTCCTGTCCCCTGTCCTCAGCTGGCAAGCACAGAGCAGTCTGGGTCTGTGTCACCAAACCCTCTCAACACAGGGGCTGCAGCAGCACTGCATGGCTGGCACCAGCCCCGTGCTGGTGCCTGAACAGAGCCCAGGAACAAGAGCTCAGAGTCACCCCTGGACCCTTTGATGATTTAATGGTATAATCCCGGGCACTACAGCACTCTTTACTGGAAGGAACACCGACCTGGGGTGGGACAAGGAAGGGAGATGGGGGATGGCGTCACTAGGCTGTAATCACTACTTCTGTCCCAAGCTACAGATCTGTCAGACATCAATCAGCCTGTTATACCTACAAACATCTCAGAGGTGCATTTTGCTCTTTGGCCAACTTGTGGGCTGCCAGGAGCCTCTGCAGCCATGGCTGTTGTGTTCTTGTCACATGTGATGCAGCCCCTTAAGCACAGATGCCATTGTAGCCATAACCTCGTCACAAGTTCAGCACAGTTCATTATTGGTACTGCTACAGAAATCCTTGCAGAAGGAACATTTTAAAAAACTTTATTACTTCAAAAACCTGGCTACAGGTTCAAGAAAAAATGTAGTTTCACAGAATTTTGACTAAACAAAAATTGATTCCAGCATCAGACCATATCCAATAAAAATACAGATATCTGCAGAGGGTTTTAGATGAAGCAATCTCAGATGTTTTAAAGTCCTGAATAATCTTTTAATAATATTTTCACTGAGAATCTAATTCCTTTCAGCAATAAAAGTATTTAGTTTCTGATTTTCTCTGTTTTATTCTTAGATCTCAAAGATGTTCACAGGTAAGAGATCATTTGTGCTGTGTCTGGGAAGTACTAAATACATAATGTTTCTACTGTTGTATTTATACTGTAGGAGGTGCAAGAAAAATAATTATTTTTATTGATAAAACTGGACAAAAATAATGTAATAAAATGTGCTCAAATAAAGTCCTCAACATGTACTATAACTTTTCCTGTTTGACAGTTAAAATTTTAATAAAGATTAGTAAGGGCTTCATCTTGACATAATTAGTCATTTGTTCAGGTTTGGCATGGCCATGATGGGAGCATGCAGTCCATTTCCTGTACAGAAATACAATGTAGACACAACTCCAAGCCTTGTCCATGGAGAGTGTGAGCTTGCCTTGCCTGGAAACTGACTTATTTACTCATTTTGATAAAGCTGAACTTCTCAGGAAAAGTCAGTTGGTTGCATTTCTGTAGCTGTCTGAGAAGACTTTATTTTATTGACATCCTTGTCCTGGTCTAACACGGGCTAAGAATTCAGTGGGGTCTATTTGTGTACAGAAAGCAAGAATTGACCCAATGTCTGGAAAATGTTAACTTGTTACGGCACTATACATTTCAGCAGGTTACTGCATCTCAAAAGCTGGTGTGACTTAGAAGATGGCAACCTGGGAGGAAGCAAAATTGTTAATTAGCAGCTATTATCAAAAACAGGCAACACTGGATGCCCTGCTTTTCACAGCAGACGAATAATTCACTGACGTGATAGTATCAGCAGATCTTTAAGACTTCTTTTCAGATTTCTTAACAGACTGATGGCCAAATGAATGTCTCAAATGCCTGTCAAACCTAATTTGGAAGAACTTTTTGTTTCAGATCAGCTTATTTAGTCCTTTATTGAATAAATTTTTATCATATGTTTCACTGGCAGGTTCACAACAGTAATCTTGACTGGATTTTTCCAGTTTCCCAGCTGAAAAAATGTGTTTATCCTCTATTTTTTCATCTTGTCACCCAGTTTCATCATAGAACAAGTAAACCACTTACAGATTAGAAAATTGAGAAATGATCTGATACTTATGACACAAAATCTATAATTTAGTTAATTACTTGTTATTTAATTTTATTTCAGAAGCAGGCTACGTTTCTGCAACAGAACTGCAAACTCCAGTAGCCTGACCTGTAAAAGCAACTTAAAACTAAAAAAAACCCCTTCAGAATATAGCGGGCTTTTTTTCAAGCACATGTGCCATCTTTTTATTTTTCTTTTCCTTCCGTTCTGCATTTCATTTCTAGTGTGTATGCCATCTTACTTTAGAAACTGTGAAAAATCAATCCTATTGTACTGCCTCGCCTTATTTTCAGAGGCAGAATTTCACTGAAAGACCTCAAAAATAACCTGTTTCTCCGAAATTACATTTCCTTCTTTTCAGTTTGCTAATTCATGGCAGGGATGCTGTGAGCAACCTGCAGCATAACTGTGGACTGTTTCTCAGCCCTCTCTAAATAAGAAATAACTGCGAGCCATGTTCTTTCACGTATGATCTACTCGCTCAGAGGAGCTTAACAGGACTCGAAGGGCTCGAATCAATATATGCCTATATTGATTTCATTGAACCCGGTGACTCGGTGTTTCTTCCCACATCGTCTGTATTATAAACAGTCGCATCGCAGCCGTGATTGGCTGAAGATGAGAGTCACTCAAAGTCTGAAGCTTGGGGCAAATACTTTAGCATAGATGTTTACTTGTTCTGCAAACTTACTTCGCTTAAGATTATCTACTACTCTATTCAAGACACCTGCGACCTTTTGTCACCACTTCCCGGCAGAAGCTGGGACAATCACGGGTTCCCGCCACCATCAGTGCTGCGGTTCTGAGATGTGTATTGTGGTGTTAGCCCAAAACACAGCCCAGCGTTTGCTGAGTGTTTGAAGCTTTGCTTTTTTGTGGATTTAAAAACTACTCTCAAATCCTCTGACTAATTGTCCATTAGTACGCTCTTTTAAACATTAAACAAACCCCTTTATTTACCTTCCCTGCTGCCTGATAGTCCTCAAGAGGTAAAGCTGCTTCTCCCTTAGCGACTTGAACCTATGTGACCTGAATAGTCATTTGAGATGTTAATTCACTGAAGAATGAAGCTGAACAATGATGGATCGAAGCATTTCCCCCACCCAGAGGAAAACATGGTTGCGTAAGGTTTGCGTATTGACCAGCTAAATTCAGTTTAATTCTCTCCAGAGCCTCAGTGCTAGCCGGTTTCTAACACAAAAGGAAATTATAATCTCTGCTATTTTAGGAAAGAACTCTGATTCTCTGTGATGGTAGTCAAGTCAAGAGTCTTTTCCCTTCCCCCTGGAAGGGCTGCAGAAGAGTCAGACCCTTTGTGCCTGCTGCCTTTAACTCAGAAAGGATATTTATTCATTTGGGTTCCAGAATGCTACTGATATTTCACACTGCGACTTTTCTGTCACCACGACGAGGTCAAAGTAAACTAAACCCCAAACTTCAATTTTTTCTGCTACCTGCAGGTTACCAGAAACACTTCAGATATAACCTCAAAGGAAAGAAGTGTCCTTAGGAAGAAGAGAACAGCACATTGAAATCAATTCTGTGCTGTTTCGATGCTTTAAAGTCATGATGGTGGGATCCCATTAACCTCAACAGCAAAAATTCATGCTGTTATTACTGAATTACAGCCCTGCCTTACACCTTCAGCTAGTATAAAAACAGGTAGGTGTTATAAATTATCCTGTTTGGAAATATGCAGACCTATCTTAATTTATCACAGTTCACAATATGAACATACTTCCTGTAATGGTCATTAAAACCTCAAAACCTTACTGAAATCTGGGACATGAATCCTGCTCCCTCCTCACACTACATTCCCTAGTGATGGCTCTGTCGCTGACATCTGAACCTGGCTGGCTCTCTTGCATCTCAATACGTGTAATGAGGAATGAGCAGATTTGAAAAACGCAGTGAGTCTGCAGGTGAGTATTACTGGATGATATTACCCTGTGCCATTTGGGGCCTTACAGACTTTTAAAAGTTCAGTAGTAGCCATTTTAAGAAAAAACTTTTGTTTTTATAAGCCTACTTATAAATAAGCATAAAGCTGGAGTCTAATGGCTGCTCAGCAGATAAATCAAAACTGCATCAGGAAGGCACTCAGAGCAGGAGTCTTACCTTGCTCCCTGAGAGCAGAGCTCACTTCTCTCTGGAGTGTGCAAGGCAGCCCAGGAGCGTGAGGGCTTGTGACGGGAAACGTCTTACATCCCCTCCCATCCCCTGCTGTAGCCTTGAGGACACACACAGCCTCTGACACAGCCTCTGAGACAGCCTCCCCAGGTGCTGGTACACCCCGGGCAGATTGTGCCCGTTAAGGAGCTTCAGAGAAACCTTTGTGCAAAATGAAGCATGAGGTGAGGTATCCGGTGGAAAACTCAGAGACGGAGAGAAAAAGGACAAACGTGCACCCAACACAACCTCTCAAATCTATGTTTCATGAAGGATTTCTGTAGTCTGCTCTCCTTTTAGACTTCAGAAAGCTGGGGAATAGCCCTAATAAATAGAAAATGTGCATTGCACCTATTTGGGGTTCTCTTGAATTGCAGTCAGTGTCTCCATCCCCTTGCATTCCAGGCACAGGCAGGATCCTCAGCATGGGGAAGATGTGCTTGGGAGAAGGGAAGGAAGAGTAGAGGTGAGATGTGCCCTGACCTATCCTAGGAAGGGAGGGAACTTGACCATGTGTGACTGCCTGCACCTTGGCACTAGGAACAGTTCTTTATTTACCAGGTTATTTAGTCAGAGCTGTGTGTCTTAGTAGTGTAAAAATCTATATGTTCTCCCCCTGCCCTCATTATTGTACATTCAGAGCAGAGTACGTACTATGCACTTTGTTTTTTAAAACCCCCAGTTCAGTTAATACATGCTCGCTCCAGTTTGTAATTATCTTAAAATGGTACTGATGCTGCACAGCATGAATTAAAAAGCATGATAAAAAGCATAAAGCAATAAACCTTCATACAGTCCCAGCTGGAAATCCCTCCATTTCAGTGAGCTCGGCAAGAGTAGCCATGCTATAACCGGCATACAGGGGCTTCTTCTTCCTCTGCTCCAAATGTCGGTGGGTGGGTAGGACAACACAGCTCTGCCTCAGCAGCTTGAGCCCAGGGCCAATCCCTGACCCCCCTCTCCCACTCGGACACAGGCAGCTCTCCAGGCACGCAACAGCTGAGCCTGATGTGAGGCGTCCGACGTCTGGCCCACAGCCGTGGCTTCCGCACGATGTAGCGCCTTGGGAAAGCAACCTCGCTGCCAGGCCTCTGCCTGCAAGGTGGAAATTACAGTGTCCATCTCTGCATGGAGCCTCCGTGGCCATAAATGAGAGTGGATGGTGCTAGGATGAATCAAACAGCATCTGATTCTTCCTCTGCAGAGGCATTTCATGACCTTCTAAAGCAGCAGATGCTGATGCATTGAAATCACAGGGAGATAGGTGGCTGTTTTTAAATAATTTGGGGTCAGAGAAAGGAAGGCAGCAAAAACAGCTTACTGGATTGCCAAAGGGAATTGTGATGATACATTAATACAAGGCGTTTCTTAATTTTCGGATGTCTCATATTCATCCTGCTGACCTTTATATTAATTTTGTGTCTTCAGAACACTTACACTCCTCTGTTTCTCCTTGGAGCCTCTCTATACTTCTTTTCCTTCTCATTTAATTCTAAGTTATGGATACTAATAGCACCATAGAAATAATTTTACCATATTAAGTACCATCCAGTCTTTCCAAAATTACCTTTGCCAAGGGAGCAGGCAAGAGCTTGAGTGCCATTCAGATGGCATATTTGAAGCAAAGCTTTTGAACATTGAAGAGGGTCAATTGCTGTCTGGAATTGTTTCTGAAATAATTAAATAAAAATATAGGTCTCCAAAGCTGGAGGGTACCACTGGCCTGAGTCTTTCAATGGTGGACAATAAAAGCACAATAAAAGTCTATAACAAAATGTGTCCCCCACTGCAGACATAACTGTTATTGTTACAAGGATATGAATAAGCATTACAGTGGAAATAATTTTCCTAACCCTATACAGAGGTTAGCACATATCTTAGAGTCAGAACTATTGTAAAAATGCAGTTCTTTCCAAATTTTTATCCCTTCAGTATTATATTGAATTTAGATGGCACATTTGTTTTTCAGTTTGGCAGTCTTCATGAGCTATTTGCTTTAATATTTCCTGCAGAAAATTCTGCAAGTTCATTACACACTGTGCATGAATAGCTATTTTTCTATTTCAAAACTGTTAGTCTTTACCAGTTTCTTCTTTTTCTTGTATTAAAGCTGTTTTAAAAAATGATGAGTACTCCTTTATTTCTCATGAGCCTCTCAGTTTCTGTTCCCTCTTATTAATGTCTTCATTGATCTTTCTTAGTCTCTGGAAATATTTCCTTGTTGGAGATCATATCAGCAGCTCTTTAGATGGAACTGATTTCCTTCACCACCTGCAGTCTGATGAGGACTGGCAGGCTACAACTGCAAACATTATTAAGAGTGAGGGAACGATAAGGACTGAGATATGAGAGCCATATAGAATTCTGCTCTGTTCTTGTCCCTCTCTTAATCAAAATCCTTTTTCTCTCATTGGTATCAAGTAGAGGTTTCTTCCGGACATCTGTAATAACTTACAAATCTTGCACTGAAACTGTGATCACTTCATTTAGAATATGGTCTGGTGCTGCAAGGAACTTCACAGTTTCTTTCAATGCTTATGACTTTGCTTTTGATTAAAAAAAAAAAAGGAAAAAAAGCCTGGTGGCTTCATTTTATCATGTTTGCATATCTTAATCCCTGACTGATCTAAATCACTTAGCATCATCTGCAAATTTTGCTACTGTGCTCTGCTGTCAGATTATTAATAAACAGCCTCAGTTACAGCAGATGTATTGCAAACACTTCACTTTTAATCTCATTTCTAGATGAAAGCTGGCTCTTTATCCTTTGAATTTTGCTGTCTCCCAGCCCACTTTCAAAGAACAACAGAACATTAACTTTCACCCTCTAGGTGCCTGGTTTTCTTTAATAGTCTCATTGAGTGACTTTAAGAAAAATTTGAATAATTATTTATGCCAGTGCTTCTTTACCCACTAATTTGTTGACAATTTAATGAATCCTTATGGTTGGAAGCCAGGTTTTCCTTTGGCATAAATCAGTACCATTCCTGTAATCATCTAATTTTTATCTATGTGGTTTTATAAGAGTTATTTAAAATAGCATGCCACCCACTGAAGACTCATCAGTCTATTATTGCTCCAACTACCCCACAAGTTTCAATTTCAAATTCACTACTCTTCAGGACTGCAGTTTAGCAATTGATTTTAATGTTTGCTTTTTTTTTTAAGAAGTTTAACAACTTTTTTCACAACATCCTTTGCATCCATAGATGATTATACTTCTAGTCACATTACTTTCAGCTTGTCAGTATAAGAATTTAACTCCTGTCCTTCATGATGCCCTTCAGTCATGTATGCTTTAATGCATGAACATTTCCACACAATTCTATGCATTCAGTGTAATGTTCATGCGCAGCTGAAAAGTTATTCTAATAACCTGTTGAACACCTTCTACTTTAACTGCAGGCTTTGTCTATAACTGTCTGATGTTACATTTAGTGTCTTCAGCTTCACTTCCCCCCATCACCTCTCAGCATAGCTCAGTTGATTTTATATTGTACATAGCAGTGAAGTTACCAATGCAACATAAAAACCCCTTTGATGGACTTGTAAATGGGATTATATTTCACAGCTGACAGTGATAGAAAGGGGATAGGAAGTGATGAGCTAAGATATTTCTTCCAGTCTGATATTCAAAGTTTCTGCAACCTTAAAGGACATGGTAACATCCTGTTTGTTGCTTACAATAGCACATCCACTTCATAACACACAGGCCTTAGTTGGCTTTGAGTCAGGCCCTGAATCATGGCATTCTTCCCTGGTTCTTGGACGGATTTAAACATCCTTTGACTTCTATGTTGCAACATTCTGCAGATTTGACTCAAAACAGTAAGTTTTCACATTTTCTCTTTGCCCTTTTCCTACCCTCTATCTCACAACAACCAGTTAGGCAGCAAAGCCGACTGGCTAGACAGATGTTCCCCAGAGTTTTTCACCTCGAAGCACTTCTGCAGGGACACACAACAGCCAAAAATTGCTTTACAACACACATCCCTGCTGCACAGCCCTGAGCAGAGAGTCTGCCCGAAGACTATCTCTCTCCCTGGTATTGTTTTCCTGTCAGAGCAGATTCCCCCATTCTCGGTCACCTTCACCGCTGACTGCACACACCCCCCCACCATGGGCTTTGCAGGGGCAGCACCTGATGTAACTTTCAGGACCACTTAGTTCTCACTTCTCTCACGGGTGCTTGCATATCCCAGCTGGATTCCCTTTACACGCCCCATAGGCTGAGCAAGTTACAACCTCAAAGCCATTATCACATTCCGCTTTACTCTTACATACCTTTATGTCCTTCATCTGGACATTTTCCAAACCCAAGGCCTTAAAGATGCTGGCGTAAGGCAGTATCCAAGACAGCATACTTATCCTTTAATGAAGGCCAAGGGGCTTCATGCATTATAAATGAGCTATTCTTTCTTTAGTTCTAGTAAGCCTTCCTCAGCTGATCTCTGCAACTCTTTCTTCACCTGCTCTTCCTTTTCTGTGTGAGGTTGCCATTGATTCTCTCAGGGCTGAAAATGGCCCCATTTACGATTACCCAACACCCTTCCAATGAGAATTTAATCAGTTACCGGAGATGCCACAAAATTTTAACTTGCTGCATCCTATTACATTCTGTGCATAGAAAAATATGATCTTCTTGCCCAGAGAGATATATCTTTTAATATATTTTCCAATAGTTTTCATTTGCCTAAGAACACCTTCTGGAAAGGGGCACTGCATATATTTCATAGGTATTTTGCACTGTAACAGTTTTTCTGATGCATCAGTATACAAGAACCCATGGATAGTATTCTAGCTTTATCTCCTGGTGACATTTTCTGGCCATTTCATACGCAAACCCATTATGAGCTCTTTCTGCCAGTTCACTTTGTGGAAATTTAGCTCATTGAAATTACATTTCTTTCAAAAGCCATCAAGTACCCTTAAAGACAAGGTATTCCTAAGAGAGAAGATTTTGAACACAGATGCTTCGTTACTCTGTAAACTTGTTGAATCTACTCAGGAAGGAGATGCTTTGAACTGAAGTACACAGCTTCTGAAAGGAGATATGCTATGTTCCTTTGCCTCATGCCTGTAAATCTCAGCCACAAAGCTGATTTTTTATTCACCAATGGGAATATGGAAAGAAAAGAAATTAAAATGTTTCACGTCTTCCTGGCTTACAGAAAAGAGCAAATCAATGCATGAAAAAGGGTATGCTGAGAGTCTTATGAAACTTCGATTTCTTAATAGTGGCAAAGAAACCACTTGGAAAATCACTGGATTTGGCCTCCTAAAGGAATTAAAATCCTCCCTTATACAGGACTGTGGTACTGGATGTTATTGAACTTAACATGATTATGTACATTCTGTAACAATAGTAATCATCTGTAAAGTAAATTTATTCAATATAGCATTATACAAACAGCAATCATTTTAGTTAGCATTCTCTGAGTCTCCCCAGCTGTATGAGAAGCGCAAGTTCAGGATAAGATTTCAAATTCTGACATCTTTGGCTCTGTTTAATTTCAGTCTTGAATATTATTTGGGTTTGTTCTGCTTTTCTTTTGTTTGTTTTAACTCAGCAAAAGACTGCTCAAGGAACTTTATTTAATGGCATTTTAAAATTAGTTACTTCATACATATCTTTATATCCATAAGTGTATATGCATATCAATATCTCTATCTAACAAGTGGTTGGTATAGACATTATGTACATACACAAAACCCAGAAGAAAACATTATATTTTCAATTAAACCTAACTTTAAACTTCACTGTGATAATAACTGAAGACAGAAAAATAGTTCCTAAGGAAGAATTAAGGAGCATAGGCCTCTGTAGTGGACCAGTTGCGTTGATTTGGGGGAGTTTGTGGAATGAATAACTTGTGAGGGTGCTGGGAATCAAACTTGGTAAGCACTTGAGATGACATTAACTGGAGGCTGAGGGATAGTCGGGGGAAAACTGCAGAAGCTTGTTATCTGTTTGTCTGTGTTCATGGCTCCTGTGGGCCACATAGGAGATACAAATATCTGATCTGGCCCAATACTGATTTTTACATGATTTTATGGTACCT
Source organism: Atrichornis clamosus (assembly GCA_013400975.1). Classification (NCBI taxonomy): domain Eukaryota; kingdom Metazoa; phylum Chordata; class Aves; order Passeriformes; family Menuridae; genus Atrichornis; species Atrichornis clamosus. The sequence goes on from WBMZ01013943.1 coordinate 68,232, forward strand.
TCCCCATAGCATGCCTCAGACTGCTCATTCCCTTTGAGTGCCTGCTGAACTGCTCTGCCCACTCCTTTCAAGACCACACTTCTTCCCCTGCTGTCCACTCCTTGTTCGCTGTCACTTCTGACCACTCTTCCATAAAGTCATGTATGGGAGCTTAGGACTATAGCAACCCACAGAAGCAAGGGTTTTCTTAGTCATATTGAATGGATGCTCTTCCTCTCACTGAAAAGACTTTAGGAAATAAAGGACCTAGGAGCTCTTTCATCTGTATCTGTGCCTGTGTGCTCTTCTTCCATGCTAATGGGGTTATCCGTGTATGTGGAATAAACTCAGTTCTCCAGTGTATAGCCAGGAAAGCGCTGCAAGTGAGCCATAACGTTTTCAGGCAACTCCAGCTGCCCTCTGTAGTTAACTACAGATCTTCTTAAAGGTTAGGGATCTGGCATTCTCTTGCCCTGTTCCAACATCCAGGACCAAATCCTGGCTTAACCCAGAAAAAGAAAATGGAGACCTGCTCTTATTACTGTGAAACCTTACGTCTGATCCCGAATATAAGGTGCTTGTTATGACCTATAACACTCATCACAGCTGCCTGAAGGAGGTATTGACACATGTTTGTACACATTTGCTAATGATTGTTCAGACAAGCCTCACAAACACAGGCAAGTCCAGCCTGTGAAAGGCATGACATTGACTTTAAAAAGTCTTTAGAATTCCTTAGTGTAAAAGTATTCCTCTAATAGGCTGCATTCTCTTTATATATATGAATAAAATATTCATTTCAATACTAACTTCATGGTGGAATCACAACTAGCTCTGATGAAATCTAGTTAACGCAGGAGGATGGAGAGATTGGAAACCTGTTCCAGTGCTCATAGGAACAGCATCTCCTATCAGTCCTCAATTGCAATCTGGCAAAAAAATAAAATACTGTGTTGCCATAATATGATGCTGACAACATGTTATTATTGTGAGAACATAAGCACTCACTGTGAATAGTCTGCTCTGTTCAGCATCTCAAAGGAAACTGAAAGTTTTTTTGGAGGGAAAGAAATTAATAGAGATCTTTAATAAGAAATTAAAGATCTGAGTTTGAGAAGTATAAAAGGCTTTACTTTTAAGATACTTATAGTGGACATTATAGAGGTAAAAAAAAAAAAAGGTTCAGAACCATTACTACATGTGCTTGTCCTTCATGTGCATATCAAGGCTTAAAGGGCTTTAAAAAAAATACAAACACACTGGGCTCTAGAAAATTCTTACTACAGATACTTGTAGTGGGCAAAGATTTAGCAGAGTTCACAAAATAATATTAATATTTGAGCAACTAGAAGAAGAAGCTATGACAACAAGGGTGAAAAGCTATCCTAAAACAAGGAAGATCTGGGGCAGCCTTTGTGATAAAGATTCATTGACTCTTAAGCGGGGACAAAACATCTCGGAAATCCCGAAAACCAGGACTTGCCACTTTTCAATTTGCTCTGAGTTTCAGTTCTTCCATGAAGGCAGCAGCATCACACCCCTAAGCCAGCTTTACATCTCTGTGTCACTCTCCACAGGAATAGTGTGACATGCCTTACCTGAATAAGAGGACAATTTTTTAGGTACCTGTGTCCAAACTGAGGTGATGCTGTTGCTTTATGAATGCTTTGGAAAATTTAAAGAAGAATTCTTTATGAAATTATAACCTTACTGATTTTCTATTTTAAAATTAATTTCATTTTCCCACTCAAGAGAGGTTTGAAGAAGTATCTATGTATTTACAAGGCTATTGTACTCAATCTAATTACATGAATATTTGATAGTGAATTGATACAATTTTTTAAACCTTTTTTTTTTTAATTTAATTGGTGTCTTCACGACAGCAATGCATGTTTCAAGCACAGGATCTTCTTTGATTGGATTCAGACTTCACAACCTAATCACACTTTAGTATTTTGAGAGGAATTTCATTATTTCAAAAAGATTATGCTAAGTAATGGAAAAAAATGCTGGGAAACAGATGCCAATTTGTTATTTGGCTGCTTTATTAAAGCTAACATAATATGGAAAGCAATTATTCCTTTGAATTTCTTTTTTTTGGATGTTAGAACTATAGCAACCTGGAATTGCTGTCTGAGTGTATATAAATAGACTCTGTCTAACCAGATTGATTTTACAAAGCCTTAAGTGGTAGATGTTGAAATGTTTGAAACTCCAGTTAGAGCTCTCAGATTGGCGTAAGATAGAGAAACAAAAGCAGAAGATACTGGAAGAAAACAAAACAATTTGATACTAATTTAGAGTTAATTTAGAAAAAATTCAGAACATTTAAAACTTCAACAAGAATGAGTCCTCTGCTAAGATAGTACTGTCATACAACAAGCCACATTTAGAAAGGAGTTTACCCAAGGTTTTCAAAGTGCTTCAGAATTTCAAGTGTCCTCTTTTCCTTCGTTACCTTCTGCTCATGTTACCTGGAACATCCTACACATCAATTGCTCTTTCTGGTCAAGGCAAACCCAAAGCCCTGGTTCGTAAGCGCGATGCTCCCTGAGGCCTGGGATACATAGAAACAGTATCCTTGTAGTTATATCAAGCGTAACCTCTGTGCCCCCTCTCCGTGGGTGGATGCAGGCAGACATGAGCTCAGTCTCCCTGTGCTCCAGGCAGGTTGGCCACGAGCCGGCTGTGGTTTGAAAGCCACACAACTCTATCAGCTTCTCAACACGGCAAGTCGAGCACAGCATTAGCACAGCTCCAGAGTTTCTGAATCAGGCTTGGGCATAGCAAAGGAACTTGGACCTGTTTGTACCCATCCATGCGGATCAGCTCTGAAAATCCCATTCAGTCACTCCTGTAAATTGTTTCAACTTCCCCTCCCTCTGAAAGTACAAAAGACCATCTCAGTTTTTGGGCTGCGGTTCTGTGCCTTCCAACTTCTCCTTTAAAAAGAGAATCATTTAAAAGCTCTTGCAGAGGCACCCTGGCACTAAACGGGAACCTGAACTGCAGGTTGGCAAGCAGGCGGTAAGCTAAGCCTAGGGTTGAATAGGCATTTGAAGGCATAAGCACAGTTCAAATCTCAAAGTTTACTGTATAATTTTTGGGGTTTGACTTCAACTTCTTTCAATTTATACTAAAATTAATATGAGATATATGTACACATGTGTGTAGAGAAATTCAGCCAGATGGGAGGGAGCAAGAGTCCCTTGGTGTCTCATGTGTTCATGGAGTGACTGTCTCTGCTAATCATCATCTCACCTCCTTCAGTAAGGAGCTGCTGCCTTTGCCCCTCTTACTCACATTGCTACAATGAGAAGAGTAAAAATGCCTTTACTTCAGCAGTGCCTAAAGCCCTTCTCAGGATAACGAACCCATCACAGAAGAGAACATATCCTGGCTCTGCAGAGCTTGAGCTACCAAAGGGGAATAAATGTCAGCCTGTCTGAAAGCTTGACATGAAAGAGGCAAAAGCTGGAAGAACAACTGCAGCACCTCCCACCTCTGAGCACAAGATGCAGGGTGAGTAATCATGATCCAGCATCACCTTCAAGCACTACTTTACCTTGCTGTTAAGGATTCATATACTCTCATCACCTATTGAAAACAGGTTGCAATCAGTATATTGCTCTTGCTCCCTTGCTCTTGGCAGCCTTGTTCTGGGTTTTATACAGGAGAAATAAGCATTAGGTGCCTGACGTGCCAATATGTTATTGCAGCAATATGGGGAGTCAGAAGGGGTAAAAGAAGTTCTCCTGCAACAACTCAATGCCAAAGATATTATTTAAAGTTATTTCCCTTTACTCTTGCCCAAGTGCCTCATGCCGTCAAGCACAAGAAAGATCTTGGCTTTTCAGAAACAGCAACTTCATTCAGATTTCATGCCTGGAAAAGTCACAACCTTCAAATACAAGCTCTGTGGGAAAAAAATCCAGTTGATAAGACACCCAGAGATTGCAAGCACGGGTTATATATAGTCAAGGGCAGGGCAGAATCACAGAGTGGCCTGGCTGGAAGTTACCTGGCTTATCTGAGCATGTGCTGAGTACAGCCCAATGTAGAATATCCATCTCAGTGCAAAGCATTACATGCAACATTTCTCTTCCAAAGATTTCTATTGTGAGGTTGATAAGAAACTGGCTAGAGTAATATTTCATTTTAAACCACATTCAGAGAATTAACAAATCAATTTTACAGTCAAAAACACTCCAAGAGAACCTGACTCTGGTGTTGATAAAGATAGCTTGCATTGCTCTGTGGGTGCAGAGATATGGGGAACTTGGTGTATTAGTTTTTTTGTCTGGAGTAGAAGGGTGTGTCAAACAGAAAGCCCAATGAGTGAGCTTTTGAGATCCTTTATTTTTAAAGTGCTGGCAAATGGAGAAATCCCTAAATGAGCAAACATTCCGGAGAATCTAATTGACAACTGGTCAGTAAATACGTCTGTAAGGAGTATGGATGTTGTCTTAAAAAGGATTTTGATTTCTACAAATAAGTTATTTTGGTACCCTGAAGCTTGCTGCTGCATTCATCTGTTGCCTCATGGATGAGGTTTGTATTAGAAGCAATTTTAGCAGAAACAGACTTTGCTCTGGGTTTTTGTTTTTGTTTTTTTTTTTGTTTGGTTTGTTTTCTTTCAGGGCTAAACAAAAACAGGTCTCAGGTCTCTGGTCTCTCATTGCTACTGTAATGCCAAGAAAAGTCAAGAAATATCAGAGGGTGTTTAGGAGCCACTTTCTGCAATTGTGGGTGACTGAGCAAATACAGTGATATTTGTACTGTTTTATTTTTTCATGAGAGTTTAAGATTGTCTTCTTAGATAAAAACCAAGTATAAGAGACATTTTCCTTTTACTACCTTTATTTTTACTTTGTTCTGTTGATCTTGGTTAGGTGACAAGGTGAAAGGCAAAGTATTAGAAAAGAGCCTCTGTTATCATCTTTGAGTAGGAGTGTCAGCAACGAACAGACTTTTCTGTAGTTTTCTTTGTTTTACCACATCAAACATACAGGGCTGAACTGTGTGAACAATTCACATCAATTCAAAGCCAATTCTAATAACAGCAAAAAATGGTGTCTGAAGGGTTTTAGTAATGCAACTGGGATTCTTTTAACTGACACATTCAGTCATAGCAAAGTAGGTTATTATATTTTAAGCTGTATCTGTGTTAGACAATCTTTTTGAAAGGAAAATAGTCTGGGTAACAATGCTTAGGACTTTTCCGGTTGTTTTTTACTTTATCTGCATCCAGTTACCACACCCCTGATTACTGGTTAAGCACTGTCCCTTCTTCTGGTTTACTTTGTTGTCAACTATTTTGTTGTTGATTTTGTACCAACAAAGGTTAAGCAAGAGAACCCCGAAACAGCAACGGTTAGGCTACAAAGGTCCTGAATTGACATCTCTGTCTTTACCACTGACCTGAGATTATTTCTTCCTCTAGAGTAGGAAAGAAGGACAGGCAGACACTGAGATGGCCTTTGCCAGCATGCACACAGATTGATCCTCGAATGTGTGACTTCTAGAGCTGTGTCTCTCCTTTCTGAAACACTCTGTTGCTGCTCAATCTGAAGTGACATTTGCTTTGTGCAACCTCTCTCTTACACAAGCAAGTATGCCTGGGGCGATATAAATTACCCAGCTGATCATTATGCCTCCCTGATCCAGGATTTCCTATTGCAAAGCTGGGGAAGAAAGCAGAAGAGAACTGATTGTGTGTTGTGTGCCTCTAGCTTTCACTGGCATCTCTTACAGACAGGGGTCTCCTAACTCCCCCATCCCATGTGTGTGCCCTCACTAACTTGTAAATGCACAGAGCACAAGTCTGAGGCATTATTAAGATATCGACTCTGACCTCCTACTTAGTAAAGGCCATTCATTTTTACCTAGTCACCACATAAAAAGCAAAGTAAACACAACCTGCCCAATCTAGTTGGTGGACAAATGCATGTAATTATGAGTGCTATTTCATCTACACAACCTGTTGAGTACTGGAGCCTATCTCAGAGTTAACAGGAGTCTTTCTAGTGCCAGACTGCATGCTTAACAATGGCTTTCAACAGTAGATTCGTGAGATTAAAATAAACAGAAATATGACTAATTATTTATATTCAGCATGCTGCTTGTTTCAAAGGATCTCAAGTGATATATTTTAACTTAAATGACAGGCCTTCTTTTGATGTCTAATTACAAAACAGGAGGAAAATCTATGACTCTGCAGAATACTACGAAATTTCCTACTGAAGACTAATTTTTTTGGCAGTAAATGCATTTTCACTTGCAGAGGCTTTCAGACAGCAATTCCTGGCCAAGTGTACTTTCTGCACCACTTAAATTCCATGTGTTAAATAGAGCATAAGTGGTTGTCAGCACAGGGAATAACTGTGTCCTTCCTGAACTGCAAACTGTTACTGCTCTGTGCATTTTGTTTATGAAATAAAAGGCAGAAATTTAACAGCACTGTTCAATCATTAATTTTTTTGATTAATATTTTGTTCTCAATTTGTCTGTAAGACCAGAGAGATTCACCTCCTTTTTCCTACTGGATATTGTGCACTATTGACATTTTGTACACATTTGTAACAAATAGACCCTGTAACTTGTCTTGCTGCAGAGAACTCTGAGCAGGACTTTTTTACTGCTTATTGAAAAGTGCAGATCAAACAATGCTGCTATTACAGTCATTAGGATACTTGTAATGCTACAATTAGCGCTGGGTTGGGGTGACATTTCTCAGAAGAAAGTAGCTATCGCCCAAAATCTGGTTGCTGTTTTCATTCAAGTTTGAAGAAAAGAGAGAAATTTTCAACCCGAGTCTGAGGCACAAGTGGAGACATTCCTGGCATCTGTCACTGCTGCACTTCTCCCTCACCGGAGGCTTTACACCAGTCTTTGGCCATGGCTGCAGCAGTCGTCCCAGGCACCTGGGAGAGGTGCATTGTGCAGAGTTGCCACTTGTATGCCCTCTGACTGATGTCTCCAGCTTGCAGGAATTTTACACTCCATGTCTGTGTGTTCTGTAGCAGATAGCTACAGGTTAAAACCATCTGCATTTCCTAAAACACTTTGCTAAAGATGTGGCTTTCTGAGCCACTTGGGTGCTACTGCACTTTTGATGCCTTTTTGTCCCAGTAGTAAAGAGGTTTAGAAAAAAAAGGCACTATTTCAAAGGGTATGTGATAAGACTGAAGGTGGAAGCCACTCAAAAGCAATGTTGGTGAGGTCTCTCCTAAAAGCAGGCGACTCCTTAAAACTTCACAGCAGAAAAAGGAAGCAGAATAGAGATTTTGGTGAATCCCAGTGGTGCTTGGGATCATGAGGAAAGGGGTAAGTGACGCAAAAGTGCACAGGACTGAGTTTGTCAGCAAATTTAATGCAGTCTTGGGGAAATGAGTGACCAACATTACTTAAACTACCTATTTTCTTCTCTGGTGCAAGTTACTTAGATGACTAAATAAGTGTTTGCAGTCAGATAACCTCACTATTTGAGATATTGAAGGTATTTCCTACAGTAAATACAGGGAAGTGCTGAACAAGGGCATACTGACGGTAATGAGGAAACTCTGTCTTTTCATCCTAGGTTCAAATGCATGAAAGACACCACTCTGTTTCAGCCACTTCCTCTAAACGCTTCTCTCTAAAGATAGGGCACAATTGCTACTCCAGCAGAATTGCTTTACCCTCACATCACTTTTACAATCAAACAGGTTTTCCTGCTCTCACAGGTGTTTTGTCTCCTCTCTCCCCTAAATCCATTTACCCTTTCCCTTATCTCTCGCAGCCTGGAGGATGAGTTGTTCCCTACCCATGCAGTGAGGAGTGGGTTGGTGCAAGCACTGGGCACCACAGCCCTGACTCTGACTGCTGCCCCATTCCTCCTCCAATCTCCCTGTCCAGGTATTTCCCTCCCGAGTTGGAGCTGACTTTCACTCTCGCTGTCAAGTGTTTTGAGATGAGTGGAAGTCTATCATAGTGCACGGCTATTCCAAGCATTGTCAGCGAAGACCATGGATAATTCAGACGAGCTCTTCCTTCCAGAGGACACCAGCTGGCAAGGACACCAACACAATGCATGACATGTCTCCGTGTGTCTCCCAGTGCATCATGTTTTATAGCACTGAATGGTGACCCCTGATGCCTTTGCCTTTGTCCCAGAGGCTCCCTGCAGCCTGTCCTGTTTTGACAGATGCCCTCTGACCCACTCTCCCAGAGGAGAACCCCATCCCCAGAAGCAGCAGAGGTCACAGGAGGCTGCTCTTCCTTGCCTCCTGTTTCACTTACCATGCAGTCTGCCGCTCAGACACCTCCACAAAGGGAAAAGTCAAAACAGGGTTTCAGTGCAAATTGCAAAGGGCAAGGCTGAATGTCCAGTCAAGGCAGGGACACTCACACCCTCCCGGCTCCCCAGCCCCCCTAACTCTGGCTCTGTCATGGGAAGGGTCAGTCCAAAAGCTGCAACAAGAGACTGATGACAAGATGCCTGCTGCCTCGCCTGCTCCTTGCCCCCTGTGATATACAGCTGTTTGGTCAGCTGGTAATTGCATTGCCACACGTCAGGGACTTTGGACACCCATGAGGGTCTGTCTTTTCCCTGTTATTGTATCGACCTGTTGAACTGTTTCAGCCCTCCAGGATGTCTGTTTGTAGGAGGTTTGAAAAAAAGTAGAATCAGGGCATTAGAAGGATGGCTAATACAGCAGCCTGGAGGAAAGCAGCAGCAGGACTGTGCCTGTGCAGAGCCATTCCTGCTATGAAGCCCTGGTGAAAGGGATGGGTCCAAACTACATGAGCACCCACAGACACAAAGCCTTAACAACACCGTGTGTCTGGGAAGTTGTAAAAATGGGGTAATACAGTACAGTTACAAATAGTTCAAGCTTCCCCTTTCTGTCTCTCCACTGCACCTCCAGAGACCATATTCAAGGCTTAGATTTTGGGCTCATTTAAATGTTGGCCTCTTATATTAAAAGTTTATTATCATTAAGTAATGCTGCTTTCCTTCTTCCTTTACACACATGATCATGTTGCACCAACACTCCACCATTATTATGTTGCTCTAAAATCATATTTTTGGTCCTGGCAAGTGCCTTCCATCCCTCCCCGGCTGTACAGGGATGCAGGGTATGCTGCTGCACCCCTGGCTGCCTGATCCAGCTCCACCTTGAAGGCATCCACACTGCAGAATCCTGCAGCACCTTCAGAGTCAGGGTTTTGATCACTGTCTAAATTATCTCTTTTTCTGCTCATGAAAAATGCCAAGAGCCTCTTAAGTGCTGCCATAAACACAAATAAGGAGGATGAGTGAGAGAGATGCACTGAAGACCTGTGAAACTTCATCCTCAAGCTGCCACTTTTCAGTGCCTACATTAATCAGGCTTAGATGGCATTTGTCAACCCCCTAACGGCCATCTCCAGCGGTAGATTTCTTACTCTGCTTCACTCCCTGCGTACTCCCAGCACAACTATTTGTGCAGATTTGCACAATATTCAGCAGGGAATGGGGACAGCCTATGGCCAAAACGTTGACTTTCAGTACCTCTTCTCAGCTGCAGTCTAAATCTCAAAGCCTCTGACATCTCTGGGTGCCAAGGTAATTTGTCAGTGGATTTAGTCTGGATGTTTTTAGGAAGCACCATTTTTAGGAAGCACCATTTTGGCTTGGAATCAGCACTTCTGTTTCTCCAGGTATGGCCCTCTTCAATGGACTACAGGCTTACTGAAGATGGAAACAAGTAATTTTTGTCTTACAGCTTGGTGAATGCTATTACAAGCATAAAATAGAGCAGCTCTCAGTACATAAAGCTGAAGAATTTGTTAATCTTCGGGATTAATCCCAAACCCCGAGCACTGTAGGGTCCATGGTGGGCAGCCACCCACAGAACAGCACTTCAGGAGAGTGGAAATTAGGGCATTTTAAGGCACACTCAAGACTGGCTGCTTGGTGAGATGGACTTTCATGCCTGGGTAACTCAAGTCTTCTCATAAGAAGCATGTCAGATATTTACAGGTGCATAACTGCCTACAGTTGTACAGAAGAAAACTTATCTGGCACCAGTGTATGTGAGGGAAGGCAGATAACCAAGACATTGAAATGCACATGTCAAGGGAAAGGAAAAGAACATGCTTCTTTGTGACTCCAATGCACAGTGCAAAAAGGAAGAGATAAATAAAAATATCTTTGTAATATGTGAGATGTTAATAACAGTCTATGCTAGGAAGAGCAATTCAGGATCCTGTCTAAGCAACTGAACACTGGGCTCCATGTATCACAGTGCCTTTCCTTATCACAACACAGAAACAGGCAGCAGAGTGAGGACACCTATTTAAGCAGTGGCCATGGGCTATGCCACCGCTCATAGACTCTGTTATAGATGTTAGCAGCACTCACAATAAGAGGAAGCTTAGAAACAGCAATGACTTAAAAAACAGCATTCAGGCAGAAATTCAGCGAAGTGAAATGAAAACATCTGGCAGGATTGAAGACAATCCATAAAAAGCTATGATAGTGGTTGAATATATTTAACGTGTCTAAATGAGAAAGAAAGAGGATAATAAAACTAATTCTTTTCAGAGCACAGAACAACTGAGAGATTGTTCAGTGTGGGGCATGGCTAGCAGCACTGGGTTGAAGTAGAAAAAAGAAAACATTCGCACAGCTGGAAAAAAATTAAAACATCACATCCATTAGAGAGTGGAATAGCCTCCTGAGGGAAATATGGGAAGACTCTTGCCTGTTCATTTTAAATAATCTGGACAAGGTGATGAAAAGTGCACACTTGGGAAAAAAAATCTTTAAAAATCATAGCAAGTTTCAAGAAAAACAACAAAAAAATTAAAACATCACATCCATTAGAGAGTGGAATAGCCTCCTGAGGGAAATATGGGAAGACTCTTGCCTGTTCATTTTAAATAATCTGGACAATGTGATGAAAAGTGCACACTTGGGAAAAAAATCTTGTCTCAGTAGAAAGAACACACACAAAAAAGCAAAAAAAACCCCAAACCCCAAACCCTTGCTAACATCTTTTCATGTGTAGTGGTCTTCTCTAACCTAGTCCACTTCTTAGTGGTAGAGAGTGGCTTGTTGAACTTTTCCAAATTATTTTTGATCAATTGCCTGGAGCAAAGCTGGAAGTTAGCTGTAGGGTGTTCAGCAGTTGCTCAGCCACTGAGCAGGCAGGTAGTGCACAACAGCAAGCAGTCTGAAAGTTATGGCAAAATATACTGCTCTTCACCAGCATGCCTCTATATCACGTAAACGCAGGAGAGGGTAATATGCATTTTACATCTCATTTAGGTTCTCATTGTGTTGGCTGACACGAATACAGCCACACACATCCTCTGTGTTATATGACTGTTGGCAGTGATCGTGTGCTGCTGCTGTGTCACCTCAGTATTTCTTCTGACCCCTATAAAGTCACTTCTCCAGAGTCTGCAGTTCAACAGATAGTTTAAGCATGTCTCCCAGCACTGCTGAAATCAAGTTCAACTTTGGGATCTAACTTGCACACCCAAGAGCTTCACTAAGCTGAGAAGATCCTTCAAAAAGGAAAAGAAAAACCTAGCAAAGCCCAGCCTTTCTCACATTGAGTAAGTATAAACTGTATGAAGTATTCTTATACCCGGGAATCATGATAGCCACTTGTATGGCTAATGAATAAAAACATTAAAAACTGCAAATAAGACTTTTGGGTCTTTTACCTTTATTTTTGAGAGCACCAGTCATCCAGACACAGCAGCATTTACTTTTTTTTTTTTTTAAAGCATATATCTGTCTTTGAAGACCGGTTCAGGTAGTTCTGATGCTTTTTTACCACTACATTTAAATTCTCTTTGGCATAACATTTGTGAAGGGAGAGGGAAGGTAGCTGTTTGAGTATATCCATATATGCCCAGGTTATGGATAGGCACAGTATACTGAGTGTATTTATCAGTTGTATAAACTCAGAGCCACTGGAATAGGGACATTTAGCCATGTGTTACAAACTTGGGATAAAAACTCTGTTCTTTCATATCACACTTAGTCAGCATGCAAAAGCCAGGAGTTATCGCCTTCGAGTGGAGTAATCTATTGTAATTGCAGGAAATGTACAACCTGAGCCTTTCAACTTCCATCCCTTCTCAGGGCCTTAATCTGTGAGAGGGTCATCAGGAGCCAGTCCACTTTCTGAGACTGAAAGGCAGGCTAAATCAGTAGCTAGAAACAACTCTTCTTATGTGGTGTTTTTCATACTTGCTTAAGAGGTTCAGCAACATTTAGAAGTTACATCCTAGCCCGCAGTTTCTCTCCCACTTCGGCGACCTTGTGTGTGCAAAGTGAGCATGACCCAACCATCATCTGAGGGAGCAGACCCCACTTCCCACCTCAGGGAGTGACCTGAATTAGGCCATTTCTGTTGCCTGCTATCAAACCACAGGACCAAATTTATTACTTCCCAGGGCCCCAGCAGATAATTAATTACCTGTGAAGCTCAGAGGTGTATACAGGCACAGCAATCATTGGATCTGCAGATGAGCAGTACTGATGACTCCACCACGGGGATTCACTGTTGACTTCATTCCCTCCTCAACACTGTGTGGAGCTCCTGGGATTTGTTTGCTTCTTTTTTAGTTATGGAAGTGCCTTTATCCTCAAGTTCTTCTGCACGTTACACAAATTTCACTGTTTTCTCATCTTTCGACTTTTTGTGGGTGTAAGGTGGCCCTGCACTGGTCTTGTCATATAGAGGAAGGACAAAATGCACGAGCCTATGATACTCAAAAGACTTTGCTTGTGTTTCTTCTAGGCATAGATCCCCACATACCTTAGCTGCCTCTCACAATGTCTATTATACTGATTGCTAACTGTAACCTCCAACTCTATCATTTTTCCACTTTCAGCTTGTTATCTTCTCAGATTTATCAAAGTACATCAGATCAGGGAGGGTAGAAAGCCTAGGAAATATCAGAGGTAAACCATTTTGGATAAATAAAGTCTTTGATCTTCTAATTGAGAGTTCAAATAAAGAATAAAGTTCTCAGAGGAATGTCTTACAGTAAGGCCATATAAAACTTTGAGAGGATTTTTTAAAAGCAAAAATTGTTTGGGCAAATCCAAGACATTCTGTTTCACTAAATTTAGTTTGTTTTAAGATTATTGAACCACCTCATAATATTTCATTTATTTTCTTCTATTTATTAATAACAGTTGTTCAAGTTTAGTTGAAAATTACCATTTTGAAATTAAAATCTGAAGTTTCAATGTTAAAATACTGATGCAACCTATTTAAGTGTCCTTGAATTCAAACATTCTAAAATAGATGTTAATATGTTAAAGAATATTCATTGCTTTGTCGGCAGCGTTTAAAACCAATTCTGCAACACGCAGTCCCATACAAGCCCAGGATAAGGGATAAATAGGGGGAAGCCTAAATCTTGATCTAATCATGTCTACAGTGCATTTGAAGCTGTGACTATAGCTTTTCTAGAAACATCCAAGATGGCTTCAATAAAGAGAGCAGAGAACAGGAGCTGCAGAAACCAGCTATAACAATAGCATGCAGCTACTCCTTACATCCTATGAATCAGCTTTCTGCACAGAGAAACTAAATAGTGCCCATTTGCAAATCCATTGCTAGCACTGATCATAATTTCACCCCACAACCTACTAATTCATAGGTGGTGGATAATTAGTCTCCCCTGATTTCACCTGTAAAATATGCTACTTTTTCATTGTACTGGAGAAGATGCTAAATAGACTCCAGGTCAAGAGAATCCATGCAATGTCTGACACTTTCACAGTAATTAATGACTGATCTAAAATCTATCAGGCTTCATAATGAACTCAGCAATCAAAACACGTACCTGGTTGGTAGTGTTACTGTACTGACAGTTTTCCTTGTCTAGAAACTTTAATCCTATGTTAGAGAAGTTATTAATGTTATATAATGACACTATCACTATTCCTCCCTTTCATCCACCTCCTCAGTGCCTGCTAGGGAAAAGCAATCAATTTAACACTTTCTGCCTTCTAAATCTGTCCTGTAAAGTTTGATGCATAAATACACATCACTTTAATTGTGCTCAGCGAAGGAAGATGGGATTAGATGTGAAAAGTAACTATTACAAAATATCCAGTACGCATTTCATGTAAAGTCATCATATATATTTAAGGTAAAGATCCATGCTACATAATTAGGTCAGACATTATTTTAAGAATTGGCTTAACAAGCAGCAGCAGCAGCCCACACAGGCAGCAGATTAGTCAGTCTGTGCGTGCAGACTGCAAGCCAGCTGGACTGGGAGAGCAACAAAGCCAGCTTCACGAGGCTGGACTGAGTGTGCTGGATGGATCCCCTTTTCTCTGGATTATTTTACTCATCCACTCCTGTTTTAAATTGATAGTTGAAATTGCGTTTGTAAATGTCAGGAGCTCAAACCAAGGATTCAAATTCAGTCTTATTTTCAAGTGTCTCATTTCTATAGAATTTCCCTTACTCTCGCGTTCGTCATCCATCCCTCAGTTTCCCTATCTAATTGACTGTGAGTATTTTAATATCAAGCTGAGTTTCTCACTTCTGAGTGACCAACCTAAATCAGTCCCCTTCACTGTACTTGAATGACATTTTAGATCAAATATCTTTTAAAAAACATTTTAAAGGTTTTTGATCAAACGTTATTCTGACCTTTGCTCAGATTGGTTTTGCCATATTAGGTTACCCTTCAGATACAGATTATTTCTCTCAATTTTATTACTACTAACATCCTCTGACTGCAAAGTGCAAAATCCACTCTGTAAATATGCGCAACAGCAGATGTAAAAATCTGTATTTTTTTAAATACTAAATATTGGATTAAATATTGAATAATGACTTCCAAATCTCAAAATATTTCAAGCAGTGTATTTGGAGCTCTAATTTAATTTTGTTTCTAACCTTTTACACATATTTTTAAAAATTTTCTCCGCAGCTGCGAGAACTGCAGGTTTTTCATAAAAGGTAAAGATCTTGCAATCACCTGATTTCTTCAGCTGAAGAGTTATGCAAATAAATTAATAACAAGGTTCACAATAACATCTTGGCTTTGGTGGCACTGCAGTATGAATATTGACTATAGGTAATTAATCCATGAAAAGTATTGGCAAATAATGAATACTCTAAAGAGAGTCATCAACATGCACTCTAACATATGTCATTAAAATAATGACTGAAACTATCTGAAGTTTCAATTAAAAAATTGATTGTCCAACTCAAACGTTTTCCACAGTTATAAATTTGTGAAAGATATAGAGTGTATTAGATGAAAGAAGCAATTGAAAATTGCCAGTTATTTTCCTCCAGCAATGATTAAAGAAAAATACCAATCAGTCGTTTATCAGTTTTTCTCATCCCATCACTATTTACCATTTTGAGAGCTCCTCCAATGACCATCTCCCTCCTACTCCCCAGATATTCATTTTATCCTATTTGATCCCTGTGTGCACTTCACTCTCATCCCTCACCTCCTAAGGCCAGGTCCTTCATTCTCTCTAGCCAGGCCTCATGTGAGTAGCCCCCAGATTGCCTTTGTCACCCATCTGGGTCTCTGCGTGACCTCATCAATAAGTGCCCTTGCTGTCATCTTACGTTTCTCCCAGATACGCATTTCATCTTTTGTAGCCTCCTCCCTGAGGTCCCCCGTGTCTTTGTATCATATTCGGCCTTGCTCTCCCAGCTGTCTCTAACCTTTGGACTGTTTTGAGATGTCCCCACTCCTTCCCACTACCCTTCCTACTCTTTTTCCTTCCCACTTGTGTTCATGCCCACTTCAAGTGAGACTGAGGAGGGGAGTGACTTCAATCCCCACTGCTATACTAAGCACTTTGAAACAGGAGTCCAGGAAGCACGAGGCAGACACAAAACCACACCACATTCTCACGCACTTCCCCAGGATCTGTACAGGGGACAACTTCCTCAATTACCTTTTGGTTCCACTTGGTCACGTGAGCCCAATCTCAGACGTTTCCCTGTGTTTTTAACATCCTCAGGACCTGTGACAGCCAGTCCTTGGGCTAATATATGCATATGGGTTAACATGTAACTCACTGCAGCTACTCCAGTTATGCCTCTTTCTAAAGTCTTGCTTTAAACAGAAACAGTTATTTTGGTGTTTTCTTATCTTCTCAACCCTCATTTTCAGTCCTATAATGCCAGGTCTCTGTCCAGTCCTTTGTATTGTCAACTCTCAGAAACTTAGACTTCCAAGCACTCTGGGCAAGGACTGATCCTTCTTTCTTAAACAGTCCCTCATAAAATGGATACCAGTTCACAGCTGGAGATTCAAAGTCCTACTACACCAGGAGCAATAAAACATTAGCCAAAAATACAATCACACAAATGATTAATTTAGATTTTTGCTCCTTTTTGTGAATACTAAGAACAAGCTGTAATGAGAAATACTCACTTTTACACTCTGGTTTAATGTTTTAAAAAATATGAATGGTCAAATTGCTCAAAAATTATTTTCTGTATGTATTCCTTCCAGCACTGGATAGTCACAATTCACTCCCTTATACACATAAGTGGTTTGCTTAATGCTGTGTATAAAATTTAATCTTTGAAATTGCAGAGCAATTATATTTTCTACCAATTTTCAGTTTCAAGAGAAGAAGACTTAAGCTCTGGTTTACATACACAATTCTAATGTCTTGTTTTAAATCCTTTCTTTCTTTTTTTTTTTTTTTAAGACAAGATTTGTAGACGTCAAACAAACTTGTTTTGAGATCCTAAAATGTACTTTCAGTAAACATTTGTATGAACATCATAGCAAAATATGGCTCATACACAGTTAGGGAAAAGTTCTTTTTTGAATACCAGAAATAGCAATGAAATTTTTTTATTCACTATCCTCATATCTAGTGTACATTTTAGTGTCTCAAGAAAAAAGGTGAAAATAAGCATTGTTGAAGCAAAGCAGATAAATTCTACCAGTGTTGTTAAAGAAAAACATGCTGAGCATATTTATTTTGAAACTTCCTCTGAACACAATGTAGTGGACCAGACCTCTGCAGTCCTCAGCTGTCGCTTGCCAATAAGATGACTCTGGTCCCATTTACTCATTTGTTGAATCTGTTCTTATTTTGAATACCATAATATGTAGAAAATGAGGGGGAGTGTACTTTTTATTCAGCATATTGAATAAATTCAAAGCGTAAATTCTCAATTCAGTTTTTCCCAGAAGCATCTTTTGTTTTTAAAAGGACTGAATTTGCCATCAGATTTCAGTACTGATTATGAATCCATGCAATCATCGAACTGTATGTTCACAACATGCCTGCTAGACTGCAAGTCACCATTCTGCACAGCTCGTTGGCAGTAGCAGTGACCAAAGTCACTGTTCTGGCCAGTGTATGGGATTATGGTTGACCAAAGCATAAATCTCTTATCATTCACTTGGAAAGAGAAGGAAAAACAAGCGTGATCTCCTCATGTTGGGACACCTTTTGCCAATCCCTTACTGCCAGAGGAACTGTGTGGGACCACTGTCTATCTTGGTTTCTCTCACTGGTTTCCTATAGCGCAATGCCTGAGCACCAGGCTTACCTGATAAATTGGCCAACTTCCCTGTCTGAACAACAATCCTGGGCTTTCACATGCTCTTGTCATAAAAATCCAGCAGGCTTTCTGACTGTCCTGGCTGCTGACGGCAGATGCAGCCCCAAGGCTCTGATTGCAGCTCTGAACCCAGCAGCCAGCTCAGCTCTCTTGGCTCTCTTCTGAGGTGGACCATCATATGGAATAGATGGTCTCCATAGAAGTTCAAAACTGAGCTCATATTTAGAAGTCTAAAGAAGTAGTACAGCTCTTTTACCGTGCTGAACACTGATTGAAGGGATGACTACATTGACATGGAGGATAACATTTCCCTGGGGGCTCTGCAATAAAGTCAATGGCATCTGAGCAAGCCCTATAACGTCTGGAGAAAGAGAAGGAAGCAAAACCTGGTCAAGACAGGGACCTCTTATATAAGCTCAGAGTTAAATATTGACTTTTATGCTTCCATTTCCAGGACCTGAAAGACTAAAGGAAATTATATTATGTCAATATTGCAGTGTAGAGACAATGGGCACTTTCATTGCTGGGTACGTTAAACAGATCTTCCGGCCCATCTGGATCTTCACTGGAAATGTGCTGATTCATTTCAGGTTCATCTTTCATTACTCATTACTGATGGATCTTTTTTCTTTGTAGAAAAACATACATGAAGAGGAAAACTGTGATTGTTTTTTTTTAATATGTGCTAGCCAAGACTTTCTCATTTTAGAATAGCTCCAGGTCTTTATAAAAAAAAGATTTTGCAACTTAAAAACAACAAAGCAAAACCAATAAAAGGTTAAAGAATAGCTTCTTTGTTTAAAAAAACTACACTTTCAAGCTCTGAGAACTTGCTTCACTAAATCTAGTGCACTGCTCCCTGCAGTTATATCCAGAAGATTTGAAATCCATTAATGGATCAGATATACAGGAAGCTGAGGGACATGAACAGTCACACTGCATAAGTTTAATGACCCACTGTCATGGGCAACCAAGACTCCACACAGCCACGCACTCAGTCCCCCACCCGCAAGATCAGGGAGAGAATCAGAAGGGTCAAAGCTGGAGAATTCACAGGTTGAGATAAAGACAGTTTAATAGGGAAGGCAAAAGCCATGCACAAAAGCAAAGCAAAACAAGGAATTATTTCCCTGCTTCCTATGGGCAGGCAGGTGTTCAACCATCTCCAGGAGAGCAGGGCCCCCTCACCTGTAACAGTTACTGGGGAAGACAAACGCCATCACTTCCTCCTTCCCCCACTTCAAACACTGAGCATGACATCACAGGGTCTGGAATATCCCTTTGGTCAGTTTGGGTCACCTGTCCTGGCTGTGTCTCCTCCCAACCTCCCATGTACTCCCAGTGTCCTTGAGAGCGTGGCAGTAGGAAAAGCAAAAAAGGCCTTGGCTCTGTGTAAGCCCTGCTCAGCAATAACAAAACCACAGCACGAACCCTGAACACAGCCCCATACCAGCCACTGTGAAGAAAGTTAACTCTACCCCAGCCAAAACCAGCACATGCATCTAGTGCTGTATTTTGAGTTCAGAGTAAACATACCAGGTGCTGCAGAGAGATGGAATCTCCTAATAGGAAATTGCATCCACTGGTTTGAGTGATTTCTTCATGGCACAAAGCAGTCGGGTTCTGGCTAATGCCATGAAGCTGGAGACCAAACACCTGCTCCCTTTTCCCCTATGCCACCACAGGTCAATTGTATCTTCCAAGTTGAATGTTTTGCTATTATAGACACGAAACTCCTTTTTTTTAATCTTTTTTTCAACAAGTGCCTTTGGATGGACAATATGAGACTGACATCCTCCAGAACTGGTTGTGCCAAAAACAAGCAGTTGGTTAGATTGTCAATGACCCTCATCCAGCAGCCGTCTTCTCTACCTGCAAGCACCCAAGAAGCCAAAGCCCTTCATCCAGGTGCTCTTGGCTGCCCCTGGAAGCTCAGGGCTCCCACCATGGCAGCACCACTGTGAGACCAGCCACAGGCTGGGACCGGGCAAGGAGCAGCACCCTGAAGCCACTGCAGCTGTGGCCAGCTGGGGACCCCTGACAAAGCCTCTTCTACAAAGATGTGGTGGGAGGATGTGAGACTGATAGCGTTGACAAAGCCCTGGGCAGACAAACTGAGTCTTTCGTGGGGCACTGTCTCAAAAAGCCTGTTTTTAATAACACCTGTAGGAATGAGGCATCTTGGAGACTTTATTTAGAACTGGAGAGTAAACTCGAATGTTGCCATGGCACAGAGGTCTGACAGATCTTTGGACAGATGGGTCAAGTGGACAAGCAGACAAGCATCATGAAAAACAGACAAGTCCAGCAACATAAATAATTTTGTTCCTTTTTGAAACCATTACACTTTCACCTACTTAACAGCACTGGGTTAAGAATGATCACATTTGAAGTTGTGCTGGAAAAACTGTCTGAACAATTAAATTAAATTACTTTCTGTAAAGACAAGCTCTGGACCATTTATCTCCACCATGCATGTTACCTTACTGATTTTTTATTTTTGGTTTGCATCTTACGAAGCAGTGCTTTGAGGTAGAGCTGAAGACACAGACTAATCAGACCCAAGCTTTCTGCAGACCTGTTCATTTTTCCTTCAACACTACTCCTTTTTTTCAAATATGTTAGTAAATCTGGGAGCCTGAGCTCCTCATGGATTAATATAGTCTGCAATTATAGTCTTCTACTTTTAAGGGACAATTTTTTCCCTGGGGTTGCAAAACATTTTTCTCGCAGCTGCAAGCTGCTTCAGGACAAGTGATACAGCATTTGTCCAAGTACCCTATGCTTTTATAGCATTGTTTAAGGGGTTTGCATGTCTAATAAAGTTTGCCTGACTTGTGGTGCTGTGATTTATGAGTTTTTCAGAATTCATAAAATTACAGCAAACTCATCCCTTCTCAGTTCACTCCTCATCATTTTAAGTGTGCCTTCATGAAAATCAAGACACTCTCTCCCCACTAAATCACTCCTGTTACCTAAAACTCAGAAATCTGACCCAAAGGTGACTACTGATTACACCAAAGTGTGTACAAGTACATTGGTCTGATGAACAGTCAGGTGAGATTTGGGCTGCCTCCTAGTCTGTTCTTCCCAATTTGATGTTATTGTGACTGAAGATGGTTGGCTTTTAGACTGCCAGTCCGAACAGGAGATGATATATAGATATATAGATATATAGATATATAGATAGATATATAGATATATAGATATATAGATATATAGATACGTAGATATGTAGATAGGTAATGTGCTGCCAGAGCTAGTACAGGCTTCCCTGGGTAGCTTCACCATCAATTCTCTACCTGGCTCTGGAGCAACTCATTTTTAAAGCATATGAGAGAATAACTCAATCTCTGTCTAAGGCATTGAGAGACTGTCAAAATGTTACTGGATTTGGAGATGTTATGTAAGAGACAGGTTAAGCAGAAGAAGATGGAGCACTGGCTGCTCCTCAAGTCTTCACAAACTTGGATAAGAAACTCCAGGCTTGAAAAGGACCCACTAGCACCACCCTGTGCAAAGCCCAGGGTGGGACGTCCAAAACATGCTGTGTTTCATAATCCCACCCCTCCTGCTGAGCTTCTCCCTGGGTGAAGAATTGGAAACATCATGGAAGCTGCTCGCCCCAAGACAAGCTGCCAAGAAGCTTTCTTTTGCAATTACTCCATACTAAACCACATCGTAAGATAATTATTTCATTAGTTGGAATGCGTGTTGGGACACAGCAATCTTTGCCCTCTCCTTTTCATCTTCAGTTAGGAACAACATGGGAAGAGCCGCAGAGGGAAGAGAAAGCCTTTGAACACCCGTGTGTTTACTTCTCTTTAATAGCTCTGAATCCAGAGAAAGTTAGGGAGTTCACTGGCAAGAGTTAAATCATCAAGAGACCTGGCCAAGAAATTCACAAGCCTTACAAGATTTATCTTACTCTCTGTGATAAAAGTACAAGGAGAGTTAAATATACTGGCCTGCTTGACCAGCTGTGATCAGGCATAGTTATTTCATTAATTCCAGAAGTCATCCATTATATCCCCACTCTGAAAGGTAGGTAGGTGATCACTCTGCTTTGCCATCACTGAAAATAGAGGGAGTTAATCAAACATAATGAAACATTTAATATAAGCAAGCCCAAGGTAGTAGACAGCACAGGATTCAAATCTTTCAGAGAAATGGATTGCTGCTCTCTGATGAGTGGGCTGAAAGAGGTAGGACACTTCTTAGCTAAAAAGTGGGACTTAAGAATACAGACTTTGATTCTAAAGACAGAAATTCTGGCAATGTTTTATCCATCATCTGGAAAACAAGACCCTGAAATAAATATGTGGGTTTTGAAAACAAAAGAATCTTTCTCAGTATTTGTTCAGCACATGTGAACTTCAAGAGAGACACATTTCAGAGAGAAAAGCCTTGCTGAGTTTTGTCCATAGAAGAAGTGCAGTGACAGTTGCATGTCTATTGCAGAAAGAATTGAGGGCTGCAACAAGTTTTGTTGCACCAGGATGGTGCCAGCCCACTTCAGTGTGCTCCCATAAGCCCTTCTGGGACATGAGGTGGTCTGGTTCAGCATCAAAATGCTTCAAAGTGGGCTTACACAAATTTTATCACAGATAGCTAATTTTCAGTCCTGTGCCTCTCTGCTTGCATATGCATCTTTTAAAATTAACTCCTACAGCTACTTCTGCTTCCTCTGTGTTTTTTTATTCTTATCACTATAAAGAACAATTGACTTGGTGGGTATTGATCTGCAATGCTCATGCATATGGAGAGTTTTGATTGCTAATTGAAGAAGGGTAAATCCAGTGAGCTGTGTAAGATTTGCAGTGTAACAGGAAAACATTAAAGGAAAAGCATCAACTTGATAAATAGTACATTTAGAGTTCCTTTCCCCTCGGCTCACTAAAGCAACCATGACTGGTATGCGATCAGCAGAGATGGCTGATACAGAGTTAAAATTGGATACAAATAGGAAAAGGTAAATAAGGGAAATATATCCTACAATGGTTTCATTTTCAATATTCAGACAAGTCCTCTGGGCAAGTCACCTGGATTATCTCCAAATCAATAATCCGACAATTAAGTGCACAGTCACACGGCATGAAGACTGAAATCAGCAAGATCTAGAGTGATTGATATCTGGGCTTGCTTGTTCCGGTTGTTATTGAAACACAGACATACAGCCTGTGTTCCTGCTACATGCTGTGAGCAAAGCTCATTCTCAGGATAATGCCACTGAGAAATGGATTGAATCCAGAGATTAATTTGACCTGTGTGTCACAGCATGCACATACTTGCACCTGCACACAAAGGCATAAAACCAAAAGGCAGGTTATTTGAAATGAAAGTAAAATAAATCTCTGGTGGCACTGCTTCAGAGAACAAGTGTATTTCACAGCATCACACCCTTCCCTTCGTTGTTTATTTATCTTACCCTGAACCTCACAGCCATTGCAAAGTGTGCACAACCGACACCTTCCTCTAATCAAAGTCAGAGGTCATTTACTTTGCAGAACAGAAACAAAGAAGAAGTAGAGAAAGAAGAAGAGGCAGAGGATGGATCCAAGGTCTTGCAGGTGAGTCTGCCCGACCAAATGGAATTTCCACGGTTCATCCCACTGCTCTGCAATGGCCTTGTCCTGGTCCATCAAGGTCAAACTTCCTGACAGCCTGCTTTCTTCTGAGTCTTGTACTGCAGCCTGCCATCCCAGGGGAAGAAAGAACCAACCTGTACTGCTTAGCTCTCATAGATGCTTGTCTCAAGCCCACTTGAGAGGGAGGAAGGGTTCCAGCTCAACATTACTGACCATAGCAGGGCCTATATGCCCACCAGTTAATAAAATTTGCAGTGCCTGGAGAGACACCAATTTTGCTGCAACAAATTTATCAAACAGTTTAAGCAAAGCTAAAGGAAATTAAGCGAGATAGATATAAAGTGTTAAATTAATTCCTAGTACATTGATATGCAAGAACTGCATTTAAAATAGATGTGGCCTGTAAAACATTATGTGGTAGTAAATGAACGTAGTTATAAATGACTGGGTTTGGAGGTTAAAATGAGGTTTTAAAATGAGGGATGCTATTCACACTGATATTTCATTCCAGCAAAATCAATATATGCTCATTCAATTTCTAAAAAATCCTATCAGAGGCCTGAGAACATTCTTCTGCCCTGCTGTGCTCCTGCCTGGCCCTGGAACTGTGCAGCTCTGTTCAAACTGCTTGGAGAAGAGCTGTGTGAGAGAGGACTGCGAGGAGGCTTGTCAGGCTTTTTTCCCCTTTTGCTTCAGAGTTAATTTTAGCTCACTTCACTTTTGGTGAAACTTCCTGAGCTACACTGCAAACGTGCTTATATCTGGCCATATATCACACTCACCTGACCCACAGACTGACTTCCCACCTACACCTCAGCCCTGCCCATCATCATCACAATTATGCTGATGTTCAGGACCACTGGCTGCCTTGCAGCTGCAGGGGCAGCGTAACAATCTCTCTCTGGCAGGTGCTGCCCTTGACACTTCCTGTGGAGGCTGGCCCTCACTGCTCCTGGACAAATCCTGACATCCAGATTTGTAATTTCTGAGGCAAAAAATCTGAGCGTCTACTTTGAACATTAGCAAAACAGCTACATGCCAGCACCATCAGATTTTAGTCCATGCCTTTATAGGACATTAATTTCTTTGTGTTAAAAATATTAGATTTCGACCCATTATTAAAGATGTTACACAGGACTGAGAAGTTCCCTTCTAATCTTCAAAGCTTTCAGCTTAGAAGTGAAATTGGCTTACAGGCCACTGTTCAGCATGCATTCACTGCCCCATGTTACTGCAAAATATTCCCAATGCCCAAAAAATATTCCCAATGCCAGTTCTCATCTCTCAGTTCCCTGCCAAGCACATAGACAACTGAATGGAGCCATGCAAAAAACCCAGAAAGTTCTTCCTAAGTCTTGCAGGCATCACACGTTTCCCTAGTACTTTTTAAATCTTGACGTTCAGTTACCCAAAGCAAAAGCATGTTGCAATGCAGCCAGTGGAGTTATTTTTAATAGACTAGCAAGCTTTAAGGGCCAGAGGTAAGTTTGGTGTAACACTAGCAAAGTCATTTAAAACTGTGCCTTGTAACTAAATTTTCCTATTGCTTAGTCTTAAATTCAAGGGCAAATGAGCACAACCTGGATTTGCCCCTGTTCACTTCAACAGCAACCCTAGACATCTCAGGGGAGTTCTGCCCCTACAGGCAGCATTAGCACTGTAAGAAGGATGACAAAGTAGAGGTCCAGCTGGATTCCTGCTCACTTCACCTCTTTGTGGAAGTCAACGTGCTCAGAAGCATAAGCACACTCTGGTGTCATCTTTGTTGAAACAAGGGAGCAGGAGCAAACTGGAGCTGTGCTGTGGTTCTTCCCACTGATTTCCAAGTAGGAGTACTGACTCCTGGTTTTGATCAAATCTGTCCATGCTCATTACATTTATAGCACATGTATGAACTTATTGTGCACACACCTTCCTAATTAGTTGCCCACATGATTGTAGCGTGGCTTGTTTGTCCTATTTCTCCTTTTTCCTCCAGTTTTGAGGATCTTGTCCGTTGCCTCCTATTCCAAATGACATTGTAAATCCATAGGTTGGAAAGAGATTTCTGCTGCCCACACAGCGTGTGATGCAGTGTGGGACCTGGTCTGTCACCAGGGCAAGTCAGCACTTTCACAACATAGGGTAATAAATAACAGATGGAAAGTGCAACTGGACCCAAACTTCCTTGTGGTTCTGTGATTTTGACTATTAAAGCTTTGAGATAAGACCCCTTGGCTTGTGAGCTGAGGGAAAAACATAAAACACCTGCACCTTTTGAATAGATTAATATTATTGGTATAATAAACTAGGGATTTATTAGGCCCCAGACCCTGTAAAAACTTTGGGGTTTGGTGAGTAACCCAGAAAATGCTTTTATGGTATCATATTTTCTGACATTCCTTCCAAAGCTAAGACACCATGTTTCAAAACCTTAGTGTCTTGTGATGGCCTGTTTGTTTTGGTTCTGAGGGATTGAGTTTAATCTTGTTCAGTACACAATGGTTGCTCTCGTAGTGATGGTATCTTTTCTAAGTTGCCTCTAATTAAAGTTGTTTTATAAACATTCATGCACTCCCAGAGAGGATGGAAGGACTGTTTACAGATTGCCTCTTTCACACAAATTTCCGCTTGGGTGCATATCCTGCCTAGAGCTAACAAAAGAAAATCTTTGAGTAGAAATTAACTGGTAAGACTAAATGGTAATTAATTAAACAGTCCCATGTGAAGGTTGGAGTATGATTATGCACTGTTGCTTCTCTCTTCCAATAGCTTTTACCTTTCACTTTTTTCCATTTGTACTCTTTTTGTAAGAAATTATTTTTAAGACTCCTCTTCAAGCTGTTGTTCCTTGCTAGAAAAAAATTGAGGAAGTGTTCAAAATACTTTTTTAATGACATAAGTATCTGATCATCTGTGTGAGGCCTTCTGCTATGCTCCCAGAAACACAAATGTAACCACCCTGAAAGAGGGGATAAACAGTGGTTTTCATCTACCATCATGCCTCATGGATTTGGGACATCTCCAGACTATGACATGAACAGGGAATAAACCACCCAATCCAAACACCACAGATCTTGCTTGCAGATTATCTGTAAAAACAGCAGCTTCAGAGAGCTCCCAGAGCTGACAACATCATGAACACAGCCCTGCCCATCTCTGGCATGTCCTTGTTGTCAGGGCTTGAAAATGGATCGATACAAAACAGAATGTGATGGCCTGACTTGTTTCTGAGCTGCATCTCCATTAAGCTCTTGACAGCCCGTGACTGTCACTGAAACAGCTGGGGCTGCCCCTCTGCCGGAGCAAAGCTCCTTACTCTGCCTGTCCCGTGCCTGCCAGAAGCATCGCCTGGCCACCTCCAGGGACTGACCTCCCCCAAGCTTACAGTAGGCTGTTAGATGACCATATGGGAGAGAAAACCTCATCTGTATTATTCAGTCCTGTAGCCTCTCTTGTAATTTCCAGTGTGTGCACACCCACAAAGCAAGCACTGTCATTTGAGGTAGAAATCACAGCAGGACCAAATTACAGAAACAACCACCTAAGAAGTCTAATATGCACCTCTAGAGGAGATTAAGATGTCCATATTTAATGAAGGGGTGCAAATTAACACCATGAAACGCTAAATGTTGTATGTATTCACAGTGATTCTCAGCATTAAAGTCTCCAATTATCCAGGCACTAGACAAAAATCTAGATCTTGAGAAAAATCATTAAACCCTGGCAACAGGAGTCATGCCAGCATGGAAAGGGACCTGAAAATGTGCGAGATACTTTCTGTCTGATATCCATAATTCACTAGAGAAAGTGGTAGATATCAGCAAATGCTGTCTCTTTCTTAACATATGGCAATGTTATTTCAAGAATATTATTTTGCAACCTCTTGTTTCTGCTTCACAGAAACTTCACCCATGTCCTTAAAAGCTGAGAGAAGGAACTTGTCAATTACCACATGGACTCCAAAGCTCGGATCTAGTAGAATTACACAGTCTTTCCAACTCCTGAGGCCATTTATTATTAAGGCCATTATTCTGAGGCTGTCATATATTAACTGGGCATT
This sequence comes from Atrichornis clamosus, assembly GCA_013400975.1. NCBI lineage: Eukaryota > Metazoa > Chordata > Aves > Passeriformes > Menuridae > Atrichornis > Atrichornis clamosus. Next base: position 95,411 of record WBMZ01013943.1, read on the forward strand.
AGCTGTGATGGTTTCACCCCAGACAGAACTGAGCCCCACCAAGCCACTCGCTCATTCATCCTCTGGTGAGATGGGGGAGAGAATCAGCAGCGTAAAAGTGAGAAAACCCATGGGTTGGGATAAAGAGTTCAATAGGAAAAGGCAAAGGAAAAGCTGCATGCATAAATAAAGCAAAACACGGAATTAATTCACCACTTCCTATGGGCAGGCAGGTGTTCAGCTGCCTTCAGATAAGCAGGGATCCATAACCGTTAACTGTTACTTCAGAAGACAGATTCTATAACTACCAATCTCCTTCCTCCTCCTTTTTCTTCTCCCAGCTGTATGTGCTGATCATGATGCCATATGGTATGGAATGCCCCTGAGATCAGTTGGAATCAGCTGTTCTGGCTGTGTTCCCTCCCAACTCCTTGTGCACCCCCAGCCCACTCGCTGATGAGGTGGACTGAGAAGCAGAAAAGACCTTGATGCTGTGTAAGAGCTGCTCAGCAAGAATGAAAACATCCTTGTGTTATCAACACTGTTTCCAGCACAAATCCAGAACAGAGCCCCACACTACCTACTGTGAAGAAAATTAACTCTATCTCAGCCAAAGCCAGCACATTACCATATCACCTAGATGTTATGAAGGAAATTTTCAGATTGAAACGTCTTTCCATGGTTCAGGTTCCTGTGTACCTCAAAATGGACAGAGCAATCACTTAATCACTTAAAGTGAGTTTTCTTCTTCAAAAACAAGATTCTAGGAGGTTCAGGCAAATGAACTGTAGGAGCAAGCACAACATTGCTGATTCAAACTATGTACAGTGTCCTATAATTGACACATATTATTGTAAGGAGCACTCCAATAAAGAAGAAAAATTATTGTAATCCATTCATTTTCAAGCCCAGATAACCAATCTCTTTTTGGGCAAGACTCTGACTTCTCCAACTCTTCTTTCCGATACCAACACTGTGAGATATTCACAGAGCATTTAGTTTAATATTTCTTCTAGTACTTCTGAAGTCCTATTTCCAAGGACAAAACTGTGGGAAGACTGATAAGTCCTTCTACCTTTTATAACAAAAATTCTATTATGCCTTGGAGTAAAATTATACTCTGCACTTCTACAATGTCTTCTCCTTGCAGATCTCACAGTAATTATTAATTAATATTAAGGAATTATGTTTCTAGTGGCACAGTAGTACAGATACGAGACCAAGGCTGTGGTGGGACTAAATGATTTCCACTACCTCCTTGGGAGTGGGGTCAGGACTGACAGAGAGGCCAAAACTATGAGTCCCAGCCTAATGCCTCCACTAGAGAAACCTTTTACATTTGTTTGGAAGTGTCTGCTGCCATAGTGAGAGTCTGGGCTGAAGCCCAAGATAAGAATTTCACTGATTTCAGTGCGTCTTGGGTTAACCTCTAAAGTTGGTTGGGTTTTTCAGCATGGATTACACCTGCCATCTATACAGTGTGCTTGAGGTTTTCAAAAGCATGTGCTACTAAACCTTCTGTTTAGGTACTCTGCTCACAGAGAACATGGTTTGAGGGATTTCTCTCCCTTAATGAAAGTATTTCTCTATGATTTTTGTGATATACAGCATTTTCTCTCTTTTCTCTGAATGAAACTCTTTTCTATTTGTTAAATTATTTAAAGAATTACTCCTCAGGAATTACTCACAGATAATAGTCCTTACTAGTGCAAGAAGCTGTATCTCACTGAGCAAATTTTAGTACAGTAAACCCCCAGTATGTTCAGAAATTTTGTAGATGAAAACAGTCTTATATAAAGTACTGAAATTCAGGGCAACAATCCAAAAAGATTCACCGGTGGCCACAGGATATATACGTATAATTTCACATTTTTTATAGATAGGTATAAAAGCACCTCTTTAACTAAGAAGCAGTCAGGAAGGTTAGTCATTTGATATTCACATCTGCCTGCACTTGTACATAACAAGCCAAAGGAACATGCAAGGGCTGCTTTTCTTAGTCAAATCTTAATACAAGGAGTACCATGAGTACATCCTTGGAAGCTGCACTATCACAGAACCCACAGTGGCACTTATTATTTAACGCAGTAGACTTGAGAAAGAAGCCATATAGTCATTGGGTACAAAAATTCATCCAGAAGGGTGCTGAATAGCCCTTTCCTCCCTGGCCAAATACCTCTGTCTCAAAGAAAGCAAGAAGGGCTACCTGGCTCTCTTAGCCACTTGATTCATCCTCCTTCATCCTCCTGCAGTGCCATGTTCCCCTCACACAGAACAAAACCATAGCAAAAGGAATGAAAAATCTCCCTCCCTGACTTCCAGGAAGGGAGCCTATGTTAGCTGGGAGAAAAAAAAGCTCACCCCTTTCCAATCATGGCCTGGCATGTCTCAGTAGAGGGTTCTGCCACAAAGAACTACTTGCTGCCTCTATCTAGCAAATCACCAGCACACATTTCTGCTTTCTTACAGTTTCACATGGTCTTCTGACCTCACCATGCCACAAAATGGTGTCTCACCCGTAGTGTCTCAGCCCTCTGAGAGAAGGACTCTGATGATGTAGCAGGAGCACCACAACTCTCTGCAAGGAGCAGCAAACTCCAGGATCTGAAAGGCCATCTCCAAAACATATCTGTGTTGAAATTTGTGTTGTCCACTTCAAAATACCTGGTGTTCCCCCATCCCTGACATCCTTCGATTTCTATAAAACTGTAACGATGAACATAAATTGTTTGTGGAGCTTTCATTTATGTAACAGATGAGGATGTGGTTTCAAAAGGTTTCATGCACTGACCTAGCCCTACTCCCACTGCAATCCATGGCAGAGCTCCAATTGACGCCAGCACGAGTAGAATTAGGGTGGTGGTAGATTGTCTCGAAAATCAGATGGAAAAAATCTCTGAACCACATCTGCTTTCCCTTTTCACCCTCTCTTCACACACCCACACCCTTCTCTTAGTCTCCCTAGCTGTGGTGAAATGATGCACTAATTGGTTCTGCATGGACAAGACCACACGGAGGAAGCGATGTTGCCACAATATAATCTAATCAAAATAATTCTCAGGTCTGAGTGAGAATTTAAATAAAAACATAGAGCAGACCTTGACAGTTGATTCTTGCTCTGAAAATGACTGAAAGCTATGAGCAATTTCAATCCAAGCTGAGTTCTTAACTCATTTGCCTTTCCATTGCATATCTTTTAAATCCTAATTATATGTAATCAACAGTATAAGCAACATGATTCTTCTTGTAGATGACAAATTCCTGGGTTCATTTTGTATGCTTTCAGATATGTACATACAAATGAATATATAGACTCTTTCTAGCTGAGAGAGTTTTACATCAGGTAATTGCAACTTAGCTCAATTAAAAATGCTCTTGAAACGAGTACAGCGTCTTTTAGATGCGCAAAGCTAATTTAAGAAGCCAGTGGGCATGATTAGGTCAGAAAACAAAGAAGGCTGGCTGGGAATTAAAATGAAGGTCACAAATGAGTGACTTTATTTTTGGCTGGACTTTCCCAGCAGGGTGTTTCTTCATTACATCAAAACAATAATCCATCTGGGTGCAGAATAAGGCAGATCAGCCCTTTTGTAAAGTGACCAGAAAGGCTGTATTGTGAATGCATCATCCACATGTAGCCACCAAAACCAGGGCTTGATTTTTAGGGTTTCTGAGCATCCGCCCTTCTAATCCCCTTGACTCTTTGGGAGGAGTCCAATACACCAGAGAGGAGATGACTCTTCTGGAAGGATTATCTAGACTGACAGGGATGGAGACCCGGGCAGACCATACGTCTCCCCTACTGGCGGATCCAAAAACTTGCCATGATGCTAAGTTGTCTCTCTCATGTCTGCCAGGTTTCAGTGGCTGCTCCTGCAGGAAAGGTGACCCTAGCATGGACCATCCTTTCACCCGTGGGGACTGTCCCCCCGGGCTGAACACAGAGGCAGAGATGAGGCTGGTAACAGCCCATGGGCAGCCCCAGGCGTGGTGAGGGGATGAGCCAGTCCAGGGTCCAGCCAGAGAGCTCAGCCAGGAGAGCATGAAACAGGTCAGAGAGAGGTTCTCTCTTTTGCTGCTGCCAAGCAGTCCAGAGGATGTCACACACCGCTCCAGTGGGTGATATTTTGATCCAGATTCAAAAGAACACGACTTGATTGCCATTAACAGGTCAGTGCAGCATATCCACGGGAAGAAGTTGTATTTCTGAGGTGACCTTTTGAAGGTGGAGGTTAAGAGATAAACCTCAACCAACGCTCAGAATATTTTCCTGCTCCTTACAAGCTATTTTTCACAGGAATGGGTGAAGGTGAGTAAGTGCTACAAACTTCAGTGCTATTTCACTGATCTTGGCAAATGAATTTTGTTCATAAAAATAATAATTAACATTCTGCATTTATGACAGTATTTTGCATCTTGTAACTGGGATGAAGACATGGACATATCTTCATAACATCCTTGTCTGTCCAGTGTTGTGATCCTGATTCTACAGATGAAGAAACAGCACATTTACCCCAGCAGACTTTAGACAGTGATCCAGGCTCCGCCTTGTTAACCACATATGGGCCTGGTCTACATTAGGCTCATGCAACAGTGAAAGACTTCAGGAAGGATATATGTAAGGAAGCCAATTATTGTACCATTTTTGTGATATGGACTCTTCAAAAGACAGCCTCAACTTTTCACCTATAAAAGAGAACATAATCACAGTGTTTGACTGCCCTGCAAATCACATGAGTACAGTAAAGTGTAAGGTTTGTGAGCTCAGTTCTGTCCTCATCCTCTAGACAGTTCTTACTGATTCTTCTTCACTATGCTGAAAACTCATCTGTTTTTTATGATTTTTTTTTAAATAAAGCTAAAGAATTCATAAGTGATGAAGTTACATCCTGGAACAAGGCACAAAATATGTACCTGTCATAAACTAATAGTGTAATTTTAAAAAATCACATCTATTTGAACATATTATGAATAGAATGTATGACCATGTTGAAAACAAATGTAACTGATATTTAGTGCATAATTCTACTCAAATTTCTCCTCAGATGAAACTTCTGCTGTTTATGAAACTTGAAAAATAGAAGTTTAAGCAATGGGTGTTATGAAAATCTGGTTCTCATTTCAATGTCAGCTTTTCCACATTAATCAATTGTCCAGACTAGATTTCATTCTCTTCCTTGGAGAATTCTTCCCGTTCTGGACTTTTCTTCACTTTCGATTAGCACATATATGACTGAAAAAACCTGACTTTTTAAAGTATCTCGGTTCACACTGAGGAGTATAGCTGTAGGCATCGGAGTTTGAAAAATGTTGGCCTAAAGGCTGATGCATTTCTTGGTTTGTTTAAGAAAATCAATAGGTTCACTATGCAGAAACAGCTGCAGAAAACCTATTTGCTTCAAAAGTGTTGAACCAGAGTTTCTCCCAGACTTGGCCAAAGAAGTTTACAAAAATTTTCCTGAATGCATCCCACTCTGTGTCAGGAATTATCTAGTTAATTCATTTACCCTAACAGGCAGTTGAATGGAACCCTCCCTTGTGCATGGGCTGTGCACTGGGGCTGGTGCTCACACCACCTGGGGTAGCAGAGTCCCCAGCTTGCCCCACGGACCTGGCAGGGACACCACAGTGGTCACTGAAGCTGTGGTGGAGGTTTATCTGGCATGCCACCTTCCATTCCTCTCTTCCCTGCCATAGCCTTCACATTATTCAAATCCCCAGTTGAGCATAGGCATGGATGGTGGCTATAGCACCATGGGAAGGTGAGACATTTAATGGATTAATGGACCCAGGAAGCAACTCAAGTCCCCTGGTCCTACCATGTCCTCCTTGATTTGTTACTCATTATAAGTTGCCCCTGAAAGAGAAAGAAAGAAGTTGAGCTGAAGTATTTGGTCCTAGGCCCATCTATCAGAGGTATTTCTACAGCTCAGTCATGACTAAATCTGAATGTCAGGAAGGTGAAAACACCAAGGCATTTACTCACCCATGAAAGCTTGGGGCTGTGGGATTAAGCAACGAATAAATTTGACTCAGTCAGAACAGTCTCCACTGGAAAAGTTGGTAGATAATAGTGCAAATGTTTAATCTAACCAGAGATATGTCATCTGCCAAAAAGTTTTTACAGTGGGCTACAAATTTAATGTTCACAGCACCAGGCCAAATCAATAGCCACGAGATTGTAGCATACTGAATGCTGTACTGTCAAGCAGGAAACCCTACAGGCATGTTAGTTCCCCCACTGAAAGTGTTTGAGGGAGAGTGTTGGACTTCTAGGCTCTTCCCTGTAAAAGAAAAGCATCTGGTGGGTCAGAAGGAAACCAATACCAGCTGATTTGGTTGGGCTCAGCTGCGACCCACACTCTGAAACAATGCAGTGGATTCTCCTGTTACCAATAACTTATATTCACCAGTCCATATCCTTGATTACACACTCTTTGGACCTGGTTCTGTGTAATTATTGTGTCAGTGAGTCAATCTGATATTCTAATATCAGTGGTATTAGGTCAGCTGTTCCTGTAACTATCATAAAGATGCGGCATGCTTGTGACTGGGGAGAGGAACCCTGAAACCACACCTCTGTGATAAATGATGAAACGCCTTCAAAGTAAATGACATGCAATATTTTGGGAACACTGGATCCTGACAGGAAACAGCTCACTATCCATTAGAGCAGAAAGGAAGGAGAAAAGTTATGATTCACCTAATCTCACTCCTGTTTCACAAGAAGCTCAAATTTCCAATATAAAGTCAAGGGTCATTTTAGCTAGAGCATAGCCTAGTTCTCCATTTCTTGCCATTTCTGGGGCTGCAGCCAGATTTGAACAACCCTTGCAGTTAGTACAGACAGTGAACAATTATGTATCTGCCTATATGTAACTCTGCTGTGATCATTTATGTCATGCCTGGAGGAATCAGCCATGATCACAGGTTCCCTTTACTGAGCTCTGTACAGGTGTGCACTATGTATTTGTCCTTTCCGCACAGATCTTTTCTAAGAAATACCTCTGTGACAATTTATTACCTTTCTCTAGAGTAAATGTGCCTAACACAGTCACTGCGTTTTCTAACCTCATTAGTCTCCAAGTGTGTTCATTCAGATAATTCTGCATGGATGAGGGTCTTGTCTGTGAAACACTGACATACTCTCCAACCCTATTTCAGGAATGATGGGAAATTTGAATGGTGCCTGGAATTTGTGTAGTTACACAGTAAAGTGAAAAATGTCACCCAAAAGAAATTATCTAGTATTTTGAATTCAGTTTATTCGGTGAATCAATTTATCCTAAATATGTATGCAGCATGCTTTACCTAATGCAGATAGGTAGGAGCTTAAAATGTGTTTTCAGTTATTTGAAATATCAGTTTTGTTTTGTGCATTTGCAATTCAGTTAGGTAGTAGGGCAGAAAAGTCCTCATTTTTGTGCTAGATTTGTTAGTATTACTGGAGCTTTTCTCTTGTGACCTTGCTCTTCCCCATAAAAGTATCTACTTTGATTAGTGTGATGGCACTTCCTCATCTAATTTTCACTGTGTGCTTGATATTCTACCTTTTCATTCTTTTCTTTTTTCCCCTATCTGTGGCTCACTATCAGTGTGAAAAAAGTAAAGTAATTGCATGGCATCAATCTAAGCTACAATTTTCACTTACAAACAGTGAATTCCTTACATCTGAGAGCAGATGCTCTCAAGACTCCTTCAGTGATATGTTGACACTACAGTTCTGTTGCTCAGTTTGGTGTTTCTTTCACGACTGCACTGTCCACCAGCACCATTCTGATATCAACAGATCAAGTGAGGCAACAATCTTTCTTCAAGGAGTAATATATTCTGATTGGAAATATATAAGCGTAAAAGTGTTCCCACCCCCGGCAGCTGCTGTTTCCCTTCACTTAGGCAGGAGTTAGTTCCTTTTCATTTCTTTCAAAAGTGATCTACCCTTCAACAAGCCTCCTTTTTTTTCATTCCCATCCTGGTCTAAATCCTTGTGGTTCAAACAGGAATCCATAAATCTTTATTACCTCAGGCACTTCCCTTTCTGCTTTCATCAAGTATTTATTTGTATGGTAATGCTTCAATACCTTAAACCACTGCTAAGCAATTTATCATAATAAATGGTATTTCTTTAATATTATGTCCCTGTTCTTGCACCTTATCTCCAGTTTGTTTGTTCAGGTTGTAAGCTCTTAGCTATTGCATCCAGAATTTCCAAGAGGGATTGGTTATTTTTGTAGTTTTTAACCTGCAGAGGGCTCAGCCTACAGGTTCACAATGAGCTACAGCACAGTACTACCATTGTGTCATATCAGGCTGTGTGAAACGCAGTTGTTGTCAGTAACTGCCAGGAACAGGTGCAAAGCAGTAACAAATGGTTTCCAAAACTAACCAACATTACTGAACTCACCTCTCTTGCTTCCTCATTTGAATTATTTAATGAGCAACTTCCTAGTCTGTGATTCTCCCCTGATCACAACGAAAGGGAAGCACAGGGACCCCATTAGAAACCATGGGGAGCTCTTGATTATTTGGAAAAAAAAAGCAATTACCTACCCACAGCAGGAACTAACAAACTGGGGTTTTCTCTCTTCCCCTTCCTCTACATCTGCAGCCTCTGTATCTAAAAGCTCCCTGCTGGCCACCAGCATAAGCACTTCACACAAACAAATACGCCTTTATTACATCACCTTCCCTGTCCACTGTATCTTTTCAGTTTGTCATCAGTGGGCAGCACTTTCCCAGACCCCGAAGGGCACTTTGTTCAGTCTCTGGAGAGGACGCTGGTCTTAGTCTTCAACTCCACCACTTAATTCAGCTGTGGATACTTCAGCTTAAGGGGTGACATTACTTGGGAGAGGTTGGCAAGAGCTGATTCACCACTGCTGCTGAGCTGTGCCATTCTGCAGGCTCCACTTGTCCCCAGAGTTCTTGTCTATATCAGCATTCAAAGCCATGAACTGAGGTGATGTCTGCTCAACAAGTGCCTTGCTCTGGCTGCAGCCATCCTGGCTGCTCATCTATGGGCTTTGTACCTTCTCATAGACAAACATATGGGCCTCGCAAGGCACCACTGGGAAGCGCCAGAGTGAGACTTGGAATGGGGAACCAGGGAGTACAGTCATGAGCCACAGTCTGACATTACAGCAGAGCTGTTATACCTCTCCCACAGACATAGACTTTGGGTAAGGGAGGGAAGGGGGACTCCAGGAAAGTATTTGGACTCAGTGCGGACACCTTCTCGCTCTTACTCGAGATCCCTTTTTTCATGACTGATCATTGTTGATCAGTCATTTTAGAACTGAGGGAACAGTTCCTCTTGGCTCCATGTGCATTGTGACAGGAACTCAGGAGAGCATCTGTAAATGCATCTCCTTGGTCCTTACCTGTATTTCTGCTCAGTCCTCAGGTGGGACAGAGTGATATCTCCCTTCACGAGTTGCAGGCCACAGGGCTTACCCACCTGCATGATTTTTCTCTCCTTTAGCATGAGAGTTTGTTTGCCATATAATAAAGATGGAGCTGATTAAAACATGTCTGGGCCTGGACTAGTACGTCATTGCAACTCTTTGGAACTGGCAGCATTAGACAATCCTCCACACCCCAGGTGAATCTTCTCTTACTGGCACAGTTGTACCTACCTTGCTATGCACTGCACTGACATGAATCATAAATCTCTTTATGGATAGACCTGCTGATGTACTGCATAATTGCACAGACACTGCTCCTCTCAGGCCAGATTTTCCCTGGTGAACAGTGCTGGCAGCTCCTGCAGCTAGCAGAGAAAGCAGAGCATGGCCCTGCTCAGCTGCAGCAAGGGATGTCGACCAGGCAACTGCACTGCTGTTGCCTGCATGTTGTGTGAGGAGAGGCCATTTGGATGGCCGTGTCCTGTCCTTTTCTGCAGGATGGATTTCATCCAGAAAATTTAACGGGGTTTGAAGTTGTTAGAGATCTGATTTCAGCCCTGTGGCATTTGATCACAGAATCATAGCATACCAGTTTGAAAGGGACTTCAAGGGTCATTTGGTCCTGAGCAGGAGCTAGTGTGCAGCCCTTTAAGACACTCAGGGAAATGACAACTGTTCACTGGCAAACGCCAACATGGTTAACCTGTGACCAGTAATTCACACTCCAGGGGCCAGCAACAGCCTACGTGCCTCCATATGACTTCTACGTCTCCCTAGGGGCCTCAAGAAGAAAGCAAACACCACCTCTTCTGGATGTAAAAAAGTAGTGCTGACCTGAAATGCCTGGAGGGAATAGACGTACAGCCACTGCGGGACTGAGGCTGCTCCCAGCTGACCATTCGTGGAGGATATACAAAGGACAAGTAACCACCACCATAGAGCACATAGCAGGTTTCCTGTGCACAGGACCAGTAAACATCAGCTCCGGATCATAAATGGTGCTAGTCCCTGCCTCTGTCTCCACTAAAGAAAGGAAGGGGTAGAAATTACTATGGAGGGTAGGAGCTTGACCCTGCTGAATGTGAGGAGGGGTGGAATGGCTACCATACACTTTCCTTCTCCTTGTCACGCAGAGAAATGCTGACAGGTACCACAGTTTTCTGAGACTCAAACCTTCTCCCTGAAAGGGCCAAAAGAGCTCAGTGGCTTGTCTGTGGGCTAAGGGTCTGAAGACAGTGCTGCTCCTCACCCTTCCTGAGCAGCTAGATCGTACAGCCACATGGTTCAGAAACAGGATCTCTTGTTTACTTTTAAGGGGGTGGAGGAAGCTAATCAGCCTACAGCAGTTGTCAGGGGCTTATGTTTCAAGATCCAGAGACACTGTGTTTAAAACCCAGCCTTAGGGACTCATTACATGAAAATTTCAGCATTTCAGGAGACTGTGGGTTACAAATGACAACACTTTTCCCTGTCACTCAAAATCTGAATTCTCCACAGTGATTTTAAGGTGAAAATAACCTATTACTTATTCCCTGAACATCCAATACCTCTTTAGAGATACTGTGATTCCCTCACGTGAATGCCCAGCAAAGCCTGGGATGCAAAGGACTGCACAGACCTGCATAAGCCCAGACATTTATGTGTAGGGAAGAGTTGCTAAAAATTCCAACACCAGGGTTTCCAGAAACAGGGAAATTATTGCAATCACTGAAAGACAAGAAGATGCAAGTGTCCTTCCAAAACTCTTAAAGTAGTTAAATTTGCTCTCTATTGATTTATCCAGCTGGCTCATAAAGATAAAAATTTATGAGATTTTTTTTTTAAATAAATATTTTAAACAGTTTTAAAAATCTATTTTTCTTCTCTCATGTCCCTCCCTGACATAAATATTGTATTCATAAATCTAGCCTATGATAAAATCCTGTCCTAATTTATAGGACCGAGTCCCCAGAAGACACCACTGCCTGTGAAGTTTTGCCAACTCTCCAGCTAAGCCTGGTACTGTGAGTGCTTCACATCACTTCTTGTGGATTGCTCCACTCCTAAATGAGTTTTAAAGTGTTGTGCCTCTGGTGGTTTTTCATGAGCCTTCCTCCGGCACAACTTCCACAGGGTTTCATTAAAAATTAAAAAAAAAAAAAAGGCATTTAGTGCTGCTAATGTAGAGGCAACTTGCCAGCCTCTAAAGAGAGGCATTTGCCATAACATCCTGCCCTATTTAACCATCCTCCTTATCACCTTGATATTGAAAGCAAACAGAAGGGTGTATGATGGGAATCCTTTTTAACAAGCTGCCCTTACCAGTGTGAGTTTGACTCAACCCCACAATTCTTCAGCATTTGTGCTACTGACAAGCTTGGAATCTGAACCAGAAGACCAATAAATACTTTAAGATAATTCCCAGATCCAAAGATCTTGGGCAGGACAGACTTTAGGAATGAGATCCATCACACACGATGTATAAATTCTGCACTCCAGTTTCTTCAGAAGACAGGCTATTTCCCAGTTTCCCTTACTCATTTCAATTTTCTGTCATTCAAACATCCTTTTAATAGTTACATAGTTTTTACTGTCAAATCATAAATATGTCATAATATGACTTCTTCTGCCCTTTAAGAAATCTTTTCCTTGTATATAACTTGATTAACAGAGCATTGACTTATTATGGAAAAAAAACCACTGAATATTTATAGTCAATTTGAGTCTGACCATTACCTATAAATCTCTTGGGACATGACTGTTTCCTATGTAAAACAGTGCCATCAGTTCAACCAAGGTTTTAAGTAGCCTGGCTGATAAGGCTACTTCACTCTTCAGATCTGACTTTTTTGTTTTCTTCTTCCATTTGCCATACCTCTCAACTTTATATTATCAGTGTCTAGTCCTTAACCAATATACTGAATAAAGTTTACTGAAGGCCAAGTGTTATTTTACACATATGCAGGCTCATCCCCACTCTCATTCACACCTCCCAGCTTACCTGAACTGCAGTCTTTTAGTAACTAGAAGCATCCAAAGTTTCAATGTCCTTTTCTTCAGACATAATATCTCCATCCTCTCAAAACATCCTGATTGATGCTGTCTGAAATGCAGACAAAGCTACATTTGTCACATTATTCCCCCAAATGATTATTGAGTTGAAAAGGATGGAAAGAAATCTCTGAAAGCTCTGTGGTTAGAGTTTCCAGCTTTGATGGAGTTAGAGCAGAAATGAACTGGCAGGTTCATACATATGGTTGGTACACCACCAACCTGGTGTGAGGCTCACCTGCACAAGAGAGTAGCTTGTGCAGCCCACCTTCTACATCACATCTAGCTGATAAAAATAAGGATAGGAGGAAGAGGAGCATCTACAGGGTCCTCTTGAGTTCCTATATGTGCACATAACCACTAGTCTGGGGTATAAAAATATAATCTCTTATACTACCCTTAAAATCTTTAAAGTAACTTTATATACGTTAAATATAGGGCAAATATATCACATAGAGGACAACCAAGGAACACGAGTAAAGCTACACTGCTGGTCTCAAACTTCCAGCATTATCAAGCCTTGTATCTCTGTCTCAAAACTCAGTGTATTTATGAAAGAAAGCTAAAGGTCTTAGACACATATGAACAGAGGAGATCAGCTTTTTTAAAAAAAATTAAACAGAAACATAATCTTGGCTTTCCAGCTTGCAGAAGAAAGTTTGAAAGGATAAGACTCCAAACTTGTTGACAACAATCATAAAACATCCTATTCTTCAGGTGTCTTGATTTTTAGCTTTGTCTTATTAAGAGTCCACACAGAGAACTACAAAACTATGTTCCCAATGAATATGTATGTGCAGACACTCAGTGAATAGTTTTGCCAATAAAAAGCTGAATTTGGAAGCATGGCAAGAGTCCCCTAATCACTGCTACTCCAGTCAGTTTATGAGTGGTGGCCAAGCACTTTGGCCAAGCACAGAAGACTTTGGGAGGGTTTCAATATTATTCAATATCTGGATACAGTCAGACTGTGTTCATTATACAGCAGTGATATTAATTCCCTAAGATCCCACAGCCTTTATAAAATATCGAGAACTAAGGAGTAGGAATACTGTTTCTATTAACTTTTTTGTTCAGTCTGAATTTTATTGCCTTTTTAGACCACTTTGGCAGTAAATATCCTCCTAAAGACTTTTTATACTGCCCCTGGAAGTGCAAAGAAGTCTGGCTGTAAATGAGAGTCAGGTCCAGCCAGTCCAAACAGAAACGCAAAAAGAAACCAAATACTTTTAAGGTTTAATCACCTTTAGCATAAATCTACCCCATACAGGAACAATAACAGCATGTTTCCAGCCATCCAACTCTGGATTGTTTCTCCAATTGTCCGCTTTAATTAGCCTTTTTGTCCCCTGGTGCTCTTGTTTTATTACTTCAGTTGTAAACAGGACATTATTCAAGACTGTTTCAGGCTAATTGCACTACAAATATTAAGATCCTGGCTGTTAAGTGGTCATAAATGAGCCTTTGTAACTACTGGATGGTTAATAAAAATAATGAAATGCAATTGTTGCATGTAAATACAACTGGGCAGTGTAATATTTTATAATGATGACTATTTAATTGAAATTTAGGTCTACTAATTTTGGATTTCTGACAATATCACCATCTTTGTAGCAACTGGCCTTTGGAAGCCAGTTCTCTGTTTTTCCTCTCTCCCAAGGAATTCTGTGTTAAATTCAAACCCCAGGTACACAAACTGGATGCACCTAGGCCATCAGTTGCCTTGAGAAACTGATTCTTGACTCCTCAGCATAAGCATCTCGCTTGGATCACCTAGGCACGGAGGCAAAGGGCACCCACAGAAGCTGTGGACTCTGTAGTTTCTTAGCATCTCTAAAAAGGGCTAAATCTGCATTGTGATGTAGAAATAGTTCCTAGCCTTCTACAGGGCTAAATGTGGTTAAGATACAGTACTCCTGAGAATTTTTTTAGTAAGTTCTGGAGCACAGCAAGGAAGAAATTGTAAATCTGAGCAGGATTAGTTCAGGCATTAATTCAGGATTGCCTGTGAGCTCTGAGAAAGTCCAAAATGTTGTCAAGGTGCAGCTGTGGCCAGGTTTGCTCATCACAGTTCCATCAACCTTCATCCCACCATTCATTGCAATGCTGCACTATGACCAACACTGGCTACATTTTCTCCCAGAAGAATTTGATGTGTTACACAGTAAAGCAGTGAAGGATAGACAGCTGTGTCACAGATGTCCTAGGCAGGAACATAAACATCCACAGCCACAACATCCAGAATAATAAGGGTGCTGTGGTTTATAAAGTTCACTAACATGTGCTTTAAGGAAAAAGGTGAATGTCAGCAGTGGGATAGCACAAGCAGTAAAATACACGTTTCAGTAACTATCACTAGTGAAAATGTTCCGTAGGTTATCTTGCCTTAGAACAAATTAGTTGACAACTAATTATGTAGCGACAGCTCTTGAGCCCATAATCCCAGTCAAATTGCACCAAGTGAGGAGTGAGGACCTGTCCCACAAATCATTATACAAACAAACAATTTAACATGTTATTCTATTGTATTTAACTCAATGCTGTTGCAAGCAGAATATTTCAGTGAGAAAACTCGAGCATTTTAAATCAGAAACAAGATAGCTCAAAGGGCTAGATAAATCCCCAACATAAACATTTCCATTGGTGTCTTCATTTGTGAAGTGAGTTGTTATAATGCTGACTAATTGGTTTGTAAATTTTGCTGTGGGTTCTTTTTCTTATCTTAGCTGTATTTTGCTAGCAAAATCCAAACAAGCATTAAGCTCCTAATGTTATCAACTAGTTGCTACAAGAAGCTCTGACCCTTTAAACTTCATAATCCTTAGGGGAGTAGCAAATTCTTCTGCTGCATTAGCTCAGAAGGCCTCTTTTTAAAATTAGACTTGCATTGAATGGTCTAAAAACCACAGTCTCAGCTTTCAGTCACCATTCTCATTGATTCCTGTATCAGGAAGGACAGAGGTGCTACAGGAAAGAATACGGCCCACTATTTCTGCTGCAGGAGGAGGGTGTTTGCTTGACACTTGGCCAAATATGAATACCCAACATGGTGCAAAGTTAATCTCACTCCCACAAGTTACTGCAAAGTGAAAGAAAGTGTGGGCTTGAAGTCCAAAAATGCATGTGTTACATTGTTTTCAGGACTCCTCAAATAATTGCAGAGCAATTATTTACGGAGCTATCCTCACAAACCCTTCCAAAAGCAGGAACTGTCACAGAGAGAGACAAAGCATCCTATCACTAGAGGTTCCTGACTTTCATGATTTTCCACAGGAGTAAAATGAAACACCTCTGGTCATCTGTGTCCAAGTGATTTGACTGCACGAGGAGGCCTTGCCAGGAGCAGGAAATATGGCCATTCCAATGCCAAGCTAATGAATATCCAGTGGACTGCCTTTCCTTACCCAGAGCTTGCCATTAAATTCAGGCTTTGGTGTTGCTGTTGCAAGTACAGTTAATAACTTTGAAATGAATTAATAAAGAACAGGATCTCCTGTGGAGTTCTCGTCTCTAATTAAGTGGTGGCAGAGGAAGCGTGTAGTAGAATAAGAAATAATTGAAACAAGGAACCTTTCTTTTTTATCAAGCTATTTAGCATTTTGGCATCCTTCCAGATACATTTCCTATAATTGGAAACATTAAATTGCCTGATTTAAATCTGCAACCCCCCACGCAAGCACACAGTCTCATTGAAGGCTATGGCACTGGTCATGAGTCAGGCTCTAACTGGGAAAGCGAGTTGTGAGGGTACAATGCTGTTATGTTCTATGAAAGAGTAAGGTGAAGGGGTTTTTGCAGACAATAGCTTCCTGAAAAATACTGTTTCAGTATTTACTTTTTGAAAAATACTTTTTCAGTATTCAATATCCATATATAATATAAGCAAAACAAAAGAAACTTGAAAGATTTATCTTGACCTTTCCATTTAAAGAGTGCAAAAACATGTAAAATTTCATACAGACTACAAAAAGTATTTCTTTTTTACCCTTTAACCTCTAAGTCTAACCACCATGCAAAATGTATTATTTAGGAATGAAAGAAATGTGTTGGTAATTCTGGGTAATTTCTTTTTGTTCCCCTTTCAGTTCCCCAGGAAAAATAAACACATTGTGTTTCAGGTAAACACAACCTTTTTTTTTCCTTGTTCAGTCAGTTCAGACAAACAAAAAAGTCAATTACTACACAGCACTAAAGCAGATGCTAATAAGAAAGCCTTCTACTAATGCTCCAGATGCAGTAACATGCTGACAGGTTTTTATGTAAACAGGGTTTATGTGAAGGGACGTCTCCAGTGCCCATTCAGTCACTGACTTCTCCATCTATATGATGAGCCTTATTCCTTCAACTCATATTCCAAGGTTTGTGTCATGCACCACAATTCCTTCAGCTTTCTCTTCTATCAGGGGTAACAGCACCACAAACCCTGACCTCTTAGCAAATTTCACCCCTGTGGACCCTCATGGACTGATCTGTAGCACCAGTTCATGGAAAGGGTCAGGATGAGACACATTATTATCATGAGATGTGGGCAAAACTGTCAAAGAAAGAGACAGGAGCCAAAGATGAAGAAAGAAAGATACTTAACAGTAATAGAGACAGCCTATAAATGCCAGCCACATGGAGAGCAAAGCAGAAGTCAGGGAAGTGTTTGTAAGTAAATAAGGAAAGAAGAGTGGGAAGAATGAGGACAGCACCAGCAAGAAAGACGTGCACCCATTCAGACAGATGGCCATCGCTTTGGTGAGTGAATCCTCAGGAGGGATGTTCCCTACACTGAAAGGGAAGAAAGAGAGTCCCAGCAGGGAACCGTGCAATTCATGCATCTTTAGAGTGTCCCAGCGGTCGTGACCTCTCCAGCACATCACAAATGCTGCTTATTCGATGAAATTTTTGCAGGAAAGAGAAGAGGTATTCCTGTGAATGCATATAGCAAGAAGCTGTTTTTGTAGCTAACTCAAGGACTATATTGAGGAGGATTATGCTGCTTGTCCAAAAGATTGTTTTTAATGTCCATGGCATGTTGCTAGATTTTAACACTGTCACGTCATGCATCTTTTGGTGACTACTTATCATACCTAAAACAACAAATAGCAGAAATCCCAAAACCTTCTATATTTTTTATGAAGTGGGGAAGCAGAGCAAGAAAGAGGCCTATGAAGGAAGCACTGAGGGAAGAGATGTGGGTTTCTGTACATAAGCAAGTAAAATGAGATGTTGGTCTTTAAATTAAATTTAGAGTAAAGAAAAAAAAATCACTATTTTTGTATAGAAAGTCTTTGCAGGTTAAAGTCTCTGCCACTAAAAAAAAAATGTTAAAAATTAAATGTAAAAGTACTACAGGCTTGAAAAAGGAGGATTAAAGTTGCTTTGTGGTTGGATTTACTAATCAACCTCAGGGATGACTCTCTCCAAGATTTGTTTCCTTTTACACATACATTTGTTTTCAGAAAGGGATTTTCATTTTTAAAATGTCATCAAGTAGCATTATTTACTGAAAGTACAAACATTTTTAAGTAGTTCCTTTAGTAAGGGCATTGAGAACATGTTACTTTGGATCATGCAAATCAAGGTCTGTAGGATGACTTTGTTGTCCTAATGCTTTTCTAGAGAGATTAATTGTTCGAATTTTTCTCTGATTAGGCCAAAAGGTTGTAATTCTTAAGAATTCTGAGGATCCTTGAGGATTCTTGAGAATTCTTGAGTATTCTGGATGACAGAATACGCAGGAAGACTAGAGCCTGGGTATTTCAGGAGATCGCTCACCGAGCTTCTCTTCTAACCCTCATGGTCTGCCACTAGAGATAATAAAAATAATAACCCAGTAATACCTTCAGTATTTCTATCTCTCCATCTCTTCCCAAAGAAGGAACTGGCTAGTCTGCTCCCTTCTCACTTCTCAGCATCCCAGATTCATGGGTTCTTCCTCATTTATGTAACAGCTGTTCTTCCCTGGTACCTCTGAGAAGGGTGCTGCCTTCTACAAGCCTTGGTGGGTAAGGACTGCTTCTTGGAGGTCTTCTACCTCCAAGGGTCCCTTCCAGCTGTGTTTTTGAGTGTTTCTGGGAAGCAACATTTAATAGGTTCATACCACCACAACATGCAACCACTTTGTAATTGCTAACCCATCAGGACACTTGCTGAAAGCGAAAATGCTGGTACCTAGAGATACAGCTGCTGACTTTGCAAGACCCCAGCTCCCCACTGGAGAGTGAAAGCATCACCAGGTATGCAGCACAGGCACCAAACTCCCCTATCTCAGCATCCAACGCTTTTTGTTTGTTACGTGAGCCGTCTGCTTCTCTGTGAGATTTTTAACATGCCATCATGGAGCTTCTGCAATATTTAGAAATAACTGTTATGAAACTTCATAGTCTACAGCTGAAGAAGAAAAGGTGCTTTATCTACTGTTACCCTTGCTTTCATCTTCCTACGTTGTGTTAAAATAAAGAAGTGTACAAGTGCACATATGTCAGAGATAGTTTTTCCTGAAATGAACCTGCAACTCCCACGTTTGTCAGTTCCTTAGAATTTCAAAGGACAACATCAAGGGGTCACCAGCAAGAAAAAGTGTTATAGTTAAATGGTCAACACCTAAATGTTTATAATTCCAAGTTCATCTTTACACATACATATTAATTCATTTCAAACTATTAGCTACGTTTTTAAATGGAATGGGGGGAAGGGAATGGCTGAGGGAACATTTTGAAGAGTATTGGCTTTTTCTTTTCAAAACCCATGAAAATGAAAAGTCATTGGGCTTGAGAATACTCACAAGTTCTTTTTAAAGAGAGGTGTTGTCCACCTTGACACTTCTGTATGGCAGTATTTTCCCATTAATACTTTTAGACGAACCCTTGTTGCTTCCTAAGCTAATCATACCCGTGCAAAGAAAAGCAGTTTAGAATCTGTAGTTAAACATATGTCAGAAGAATATTTTGAGCTTCACTAAGCAAATAACTTCCTCTACTCTTCCAGAGCATCATTAAGGATCTGGGGGTGGTAGAACAACAGTGGTGCTGCAGCTGTGCTGGGAGGACTGGCTGTCTTGGGAATCCCTCAAGCATCATACGGGCTCCCCAAACAGGGACACAGCAGGGGCCATGAAAGACATCACGGATTGTAGCTCCCTGTAAAGAGGGCAGGAGGCCCCAAAATATACCTGTAACTAAAGATTCTGGCCTTTCAAATTGTATCAAGGTAAAGGCTAAATTCTGTTTCTGGCTTGGGTCTATAGTGGGAAATAGAACAGAAACTGATCTTCAGTAAATCATCTCAAATAAAAATTTCATCTACTTGGAAAAACCTAGAATGACTGTTTTTCTGTTTTCTCATGTAAACGTGTTTTCTTTAACTGTTCCAAAATATGAGATCCTAGGAACATTATTAGAATTTTCTGCTAGAAAGTATAAAGAAATATATGACCTCCTCCTTTAATAGAGATTAGTCTGATAATTAGTCTGGATGACAGAATACAGGTGAATGTCAATGCCAGGAGCTGCTTCATTTGTTCAGTTCAAACCCATCACTTACCATATTTTATTTTCTGCTATAAGCCCATGTTTATAACAGACTCAAATATTAAAACAAACAAACAAACAAACAAAAAAAGCAAACCAAAACCCCACAATTACTGAAGCAGGAAAGCAGTAAAGTTTTAGAGCAGAAAAATTCAGTCAAGAAAGCATAAGTAATTCTGCAGTTTCCACTAACAGATGCTAATTATTTAAAAGGAACTATATGGTCATCCATACATCGATGCATCAAAGATACACCATCATCATCATTATATGATTCAGAATTTTATTCAAACCCTGAGACTACCAAAGGGGAAAGGGATGCTGCCAAAGGAGAATAGGCATTAATCCCCCTTTAATAAAAATCTAATAAGATTTATAATTTGAGATATCTCATCTATTATTTAATTAGGTTGGGATCTCAGCTGTTGTGAAATAAACAATTTCAAGAATAAGGCTGTTTGATACTTTTCTTCAATTGTACAACTACCTTATGTTGGCTCTGAGTGATACTAAATGTCACTATTAGTAGCAGAAAATCATGTATGAACACCATCCTAACTACTAGCACCTGAAGACAAGCTTAGGCGGAAATGGTATTGGTCACCTGCTAGTGCTGTTTGGAAGCCATATGACAAAATTCTCCCTTTCTTCTTAGTTGCTGTTCTGAATTCAAAATAACTAGAAAATGTGCAAAAATGCAAGTACAACCCAATCTAGAAGTTGCTTGCAGTTGGAGGGATCCTTGTTACACTGTGCGTTTTGGAGGCTGGTAACACTGCCACTACTCATATACCGTCTGACTCAATTCTCCAGGTGAACAAAAGCACTTTCTTATGACAATTTGCTTCTGATTTTACTCAGATAAGTTAACCACTCTAAAAATATCTTTGCATACATAGATATTTCCTTCTGGGTTTGTAAGCGTAACAGTGCAGTGCTCTAAATAACAATAAT
The DNA here is from genome assembly GCA_013400975.1 of Atrichornis clamosus. NCBI lineage: Eukaryota > Metazoa > Chordata > Aves > Passeriformes > Menuridae > Atrichornis > Atrichornis clamosus. Next base: position 116,295 of record WBMZ01013943.1, read on the forward strand.
TATTTTAAAACAATGGATGATGTTTAATATATTTGCCTGTTCAGCAGAACTGTGTCTTCATGACTGTGGCTTATAAGAAAACATCTTTGTGAAGGTGATTGTGAGGGGAAAATATAAAGGTTCACTTCTCTCTAAAGCAACATCTGCTGGATTTACTGCAGGCTCCAGAAGAGAAATGTTCTTGTAGTGTACACATATACTATTCACGGATGTAAACATATACAGTGTACACATATGTACACGTGGATGTGGGCAGGTGAAAATACCTTGTTCAGCTGTTGGCATTATATCAGTGATGGAATGCAACAGTTTTTCTAGTTGACAAAAAGGTTTTCTGTGGAAACTTCAGACTTAAGCTCAGTGCTCAGCTCACTCCTACGAAGACCATAATTTGTACACACAACAAGCTCCAGGGTAACGTTCCTTTCCTCTATGTCACTTCCTAGAGAGAGAGAGAAAGCTGGAAAGCAGGTAAGAATGGAAGAAAAGTGTTCTATCTTTTTTGTAAAATTTCACAAAGGCTTTGGTAGGTGAAATAAGATCAGTGTATCTAGATGTTGGCAAACAACACACCTACCAGCTTAGAAAGACCATGTGTGGACACCACAGCAGGAGCAGAACATGCTCCACTTGTTTGATGTTACTGGGCTTTTGGTTTGTTTCTTAAGGAATACAAAAGGCACTCTCCACGTGTACAGTATGCCTTCATATTGAATTAATTTCACAAGATTAAGGGCATTGATGAGATGATGGTACAAGCAGGTATAACACCCTGATTCACAAAGGAATCCTGAGTAGACCCAAGAACCTGAAACCTGAGCTGACAACAGTAAACTGCAGCACTAATGAATATATTTGAAAGATTAGCAGAGGAGCCAAAAACTGCCCAGCTAAGAAGCAGTTCGCAGTGACTCAGAAAAAGGAGACCAAACTTTCAACAAAGAGCCATGAGAAGTCATAATTGTATGCCTGACTTTAAAATGCAGACAAAAGACTAATCTATAAGAGGTCTTGTGCAGCATTCCTTGTGCCTCAGTTCCCCACTGAAATAAACACAGACACCTCCCTAAAGAAGCTTGCAGTTGCTTGGGAGAGTCATCAGAAACCAGTACTCATGTTCATGTGATGGGCTTGTAAAGTCCCTGTTGCGGATAAAAATGATGATCTACAAATCAGAAGAGTGAAAAGTATCACACAGTAACAAAAATCCCAAAGATCATCAAGTACATCAGCAGCAAAAGGCTAGCAGATAAACACAAAGGTAGGGATTTCAGAGTTAATTTCAGAATATCCAAGACTCACGATGTCCCTATCAACACACTACAACTTCTCCACAGGTGCATCAGATGTGGTAGTGTTTCGGTTTGAGCCTGGCCAGAGGCCAGGAACTCCCCAGGCTCACAGATTCCCCCGCACCGCCTTCTCGCAGCCGGACAGA
>WBMZ01013944.1:0-41509 GCA_013400975.1 Atrichornis clamosus
CTGTCCCTGTCCCTGTCCCCCCCAGGTCACCCCGAACCTCCCCCGGTAACCGCCCCCCCCGCTGTGACGTCACCGCCCCAGCGCGCTGAGCTCAGGCGTCATTAGCATACCGCGATTTGCATTCCCTCATTTGCATACCGCTCAGCCAATGGGAGGGCCCGTCCCCGTGACGTCACTCCCCGCCGCCCTATATAAGCGGTGCGCGAAGCCGCGGGCGCACAACGAGCGCAGCGGAGCCGCCGAGAGGTCGCGGGCGTCTCCCCGTCCCCGCCGGGATGAGCCACCGCCACAGCCACCGCCGCGGCCCCCGGGCCGACATGGTGCCCGAGATCGCCGCCGCCGTGGGCTTCGTGTCCAGCCTGCTGCGGACGCGGGGCTGCGTCAGCGAGCAGCAGCTGCAGGTTTTCAGCGGGGCGCTGCGGGAGGCGCTCACAGGTGAGGTTTTGGGGAAGGAGAAGCGGGGTGAGAGAAGCACGTTCGTGGCGGGGTCATCCTCTACGCCCCGGGACCAGGCACCCACTGGTGTCCTTCCTTGATGCCCCCCGTGTGACTCCCGGGACGTGGTGGCCCTGCCGAGTGTCCCCTGTGTTCCCCCTAGGACCGGATGTCCCTCCCGAGTGCCCCCCGTGTTCCTCTCAGGACCTGATGTCCCTCCCGAGTGGCCCCCGTGTCCTCTCGCGGGACCCGGTCTCCCCCTCCCGGGTGCCCCCCGTGTTGGTCCCGGGACGTGGTGTCCCTCCCTGGGTACACAGCCGTGTCCCCTCGGGTCGGGCACACCTCAGGGCTCTTCCGTGGCACCCCGGGCTGTGCCATTTCTGGTGCCGGATATCTCATTTCTTGCCTGGGTGCCCACCCGAGTCCCCCCTGGGCACTGGCAGGACCCCACCTGTGTCCCGGTGGGATCCGGGGTGAAACTGCCCCATTCTGCGAGCGAGCAGCCCCCTCCCCACTCTCCGAGGGTGAGGATCCAGATGATCCCAAGCCACTCCTGTGCCCCATCCCTGTGCCTGGCGCTCCCCTCCCCGGGGCATGGCTGAGCTCAGGCAGGCGCTGGGTGGTTCCGGGGTCCCTCCCAGCCCGGCGCTCTTATCAGCCCCGCCGAGGGATGGGTTGTTTGTCGCCGTGCCCAGATAAGAGGCAGCAGATAAAAGTGCTCCTGGACCTGGGGGAAGGACCTGATCGTCTCTCCCGGGCTGGGATGGTTTGCTGTGGGTGATACCCTATCTGCCCCGGCAGCGCTGGGGTCCCGTCCCTGCAGCCCCCTGGCGCTGTCCTGCCGGGGATTTTTGGGATCCAAGGAGCAGCACCTCGGAGCAGGCAGGGGCTGAGGAGTGGAGCACTCGGCTCCGGGGCCTCCGTGTGGTGGAGGCAGCCTGAGGAGCGCTTTGGGATGGCGGCAGGACACAGCCCTCTCACTGCTCTTCTCCCTGCCCTCACAGAGCACTACAAACACCACTGGTTCCCCGAGAAACCCTTCAAAGGCTCCGGGTACCGCTGCATCCGCATCAACCACAAAATGGACCCCATTATCAGCAAGGCAGCGAGCCAGATCGGACTGAGCCTCCCGCAGCTCTACCAGCTCCTGCCCAGCGAGCTCACGCTCTGGGTGGATCCCTACGAGGTCTCCTACCGGATCGGAGAGGATGGATCCATCTGTGTCTTGTACGAGGCGTCGGCCACGAAACCCCCCAGCTCCTACGGGATGCTCACCTGCAAGAACCAGATGATGCTGGGCCGCACCAGTCCTTCCAAAAACTACATCATGACTGTCTCCAGCTAAATCCTCCTCTTTGTCCTTACACTGCCAAGACACAGGCTACTGTAATACCTCAGCTGAGGATCTATTTTTAAGATGAAGAGCTATTTATATTTTTTAAAAAAATCCAAGAAAATCCAAAATTAAAATATTGGGCGCCGTTTTGAACAGAGGCGGTGCTCCAGGTGCCTTTTCTAAAGCTGTTGCAAGCTTGTGAGTTTTTTTATTATGAAGCCAAGATCTACCTAATTAGCGTTGGATGGCAATTTGGGGCTGGCTTCCTCACTTGGAGTGGAGGATGAGGGGGGGAAAAGCCAGCCTGGGAAGCATGGCTGGTGGCAGGGGATGTGTCACCTTCTCACCATCCTGGTTCCCAGCACTATTGCTGCAATTCCAGGTATTGCAGTAGTGCTGGAGAAGGGATGGAGCTGCTGCTTTTCCCTCCACTCCTTCCTTCCCCAGCTGCTCTGACCTCTCCGGGGCCTGGATTTAGTGCTGGAGCAGCCTTGCCTCGGGGCTGGGTGACACTGGGGACTCTGGGATCCCTCTCCTTTGCTCTCCTGGACCTGCTTGGTGAGTGCTGCAGCTCTGCTCTGCCCCATTCCCAGCACAGTCCTGTCTCCAAGCCCTCCACCTCCCCTGGAAGGGGCCACGTGGGCTGTGGAGCGCGGCAGAGCTGCACTGGGGGTGCAGGGGTGTCCCCAGCACGGCTCGTGCAGCTGCTGTGGTGGCACCGGTGGTTCCTGCTGCTCCCCAGCCCCTGGCTGTCACCCACGCACGGAGCAGGGCGCTCCAGACCCCGGAACAGCTGTGAATTCCAAAGCCTTTCTGCTCCAGGGGCTGCCTGGCACAAGTTGCCCGAGCCGATGCTGCCGCCTCCTCCCCGCGTCCCTTTTCCAGCGGAGCTGGAGCAGCTCCTTGTGCTGTGTCGAGGTTGGTGTGGGAGAACCCCCCTTGCTGCCCTCTCTCTTCAAACCAGAACTATCTGGGGTCTCTCCCCGGCTCTGTGGGGATGCTCGGATGCTTTGGTGTCCTGACGTTGCTTTTAAAGCCACAGCACTTCCCTCCCCTCCTCTCCCGTCCCCACTGACCCCTTGGAAAAGGGCATGGATTGGTTCCCACCTCTGGATGCATCACTTCTGCGCAGTTAATTCCTGGCCCTGTGCTCTGCCTGTTCCAGCAGAGCTCCTTTGGCACTCCCAGTGTTTTCAAGGAGACTCTGTTCAGGATTTGGCCTTTAAACTACAAATTTAGTGAGAGCTACAGACCCCAGACTCCACCAGCCTGATGGGAAGGAGCCTTTGCTGGGATATCGCACATCCCCTGCCTTTTTACCAATCCACTGGTGCTCCCCCAGTGATCCTGGGAGAAGATTGGAGCAGCCAGGGCCTTGACGTGGTTGGTTGGAGCAAAACTTCCCGGATTTGTCTCTCAGCTCACTTTTAACCTTCCTCTTCCCTGACCTGGCAGCTGAGTGGCAAAACCAGAGTTGTTGTCGCCCAGCCTGTGATGAATCAAGTTCTCAGACATTTGTGCAATATATTTCCAAATCCTGGGCGCCCTGGGAGGGGAAGGAAGCTCCCATCTGCCACAGTTTCTTAGCTTGGTCTTTAATACATTAAATAATTCAACCCAGCCCTGACTGCTAAAAAAGTTCAGATCTCTTGCAAGCTTCAAATCGTCAATTCCACAACTGGAAAATCAGCCTTGATTCTGAAATCCTTTCTTTTTTTAAATGTCAAGTGGTTGTTTGTGCTTGGGCAGGGTCTGGCTCTGGAGTTGCATCACTTCCCTCTTCACTTGAATTCCTCCTGTCAGCAAAGCAGAAGCTGAAACCCAGCACTGGGGGCTTTTCCCGTGGTGAACTTGTGCAATAGGTGACCTCCCCGAGAGGGGAGTGCTTGGGAACTTCCAAAAAAGCAAATTCCCTTTTCAAGGAAAAGGGATCTCCGTGGTTTTTTTTTTTGGAGTTCTCACTTCACCTGCTTAACGTGGAAAGCCCACGATGGGAACTGCACCCAGGAGGAGCTCTGGGCTCCCTGGCTGGATGTGGACGTTCCTGAAGGCTGGAACTTCCTTGGGTTGTGATTTGGCAGGAACAAAGCAGCCTTAAGATTTACACCCCTCTCTTCACCCTGTTCCCTCCCTCTTCCCAGAGGCGTTTTCCAGGAACAGCAGCCCCCACCAAAGGAATTCACCATAACTGCTCTTAACAAGCCCCCACTTCCAGAACCAAAATAGCCTCGTTCTCCTTGTCCCTGGTGTGGAGGAGCCTCCTGTTCAAGGTGTCTCTTTTGAGCTTCTGAACCAACCAAATCTGGGAATAATCCATTTCTCTCTTGTAGCTGGTTACACAAAAAAAGCTGTGAATTTGTGTGCTCTGTTGCCTTTTGCCTACAAGCCTGATGCTCACCTGAGTGATGTGGATTTTTGAGACAGTGTCTTTGAGGGGTTTTCTGTATTTTTGGGGTTTGGTGGTTTTTTTTTTTTTACCAAGCTGGACTGTTGAACGGGACCTGCTTTTCCTTTTTCTTTTTTTTTTTTTTTTTTTNTTTTTTTTTTTTTTTTTGTATTTGGTGAAAATGGTAGAAAGTCTGTAAGGACTTGGAGGAGGGCGTGGATGGTTACTAATGTACAGTAGTATTTTATATACAGAGTGTACAGAGGGATGCTTTTGTTACTTTAATAAAAATGTAGCATTCTAACCCAGCCTGCCTTCTTCCCGGGAGCTGTGCTCGTGGAAAAGGTTGGGATTGCAGCCCAAATCCCACTCTGGGAATGCCGTGGGCTCGGCTGGGGTGGGGGTGACTCCGAATTTCCGGCTGCGTCACGGGGGAGGCTCAGCAGAAAGCTGCTTAGTCAATGTGCTGACTCCAACCCTGCCCCTCCAAACTCCGGGAATTAAGGCTGGGAATGGGTCTGATGACTCATGAGAGGCTGTCCTGCCCTTCTCCTTCCCCGCGCTGGGCTCTGGAGGGGGCACTCAGGGGTGCAGTCCGTGCTGGGGATGTGGAAATCCGGTGTCCTGCCAGGTCCCCAATCCTGGGAACAGCCTCCAGGGAGTCTTGGAAAGAGGGGATCAGTGACAGAGCCACGGGACAGCTCCTGGTGGAGCCTCCCTGCCCCCACCATCCTTCCAGGGCTGGAAGGGTGAGGGATCACTGGATTGGAACCTTCGGGCGTGGGGAGGATGCTCGGGGCCCGTCACGGCAAGAGCAGCCGGGGCTGAGTCACAGCTCGGATCCTGTTTTGGCTGAGTCAGGAGGGTGAGCACAGCGCGGGGCTCTGACCCCTCCCCGGGCTGGGGACCCCCCTCTCACCCTTACAGAGCTGCTTGCGTTAATTTTGGCCCCAAATTCCGCTTTTATGGAGCTCAGGAGGGCTTGATTTGCCCGCCAGGGTCCCTGTGACCCACCCAGACTCCCTCCCCGCCTCCTCCGGGAGTGGGGCCGCCCGAGGGGGGCACAGCCCGGAGCCCACCTCTCTCCTCGGAGCGGGCAAAGCAGCTCCTCCCCTCCTGCTGGGATCCAACCACGCCACCTCCTTGAGGAAAACAATTCGTGGGCGGATTTGGGTGCTGGGTCAAAGCCGCTCCTTCTCGAGCTCATCCCTTCATTACTCGCCACGGACACACCCAAATTGCCGCTGCTGGTGGAACCGGGCTGGGCGGGCAGGCCCGGGCCCTGATTAGCAGGGGAGTCACCCGGGTTCAAAGGCTCGGGGAAGGCAGGTGATGGTGGCCTTCCTCCCTCCGGGCTGCCCGGACCTGCGTGCCGGGCTCCAAGCCCATTCCCAGGCTGGAGCAGCCCACGCCGTGGCCAGCCCGGCGTGCCCTGACCCGCGGCTGGCACTTGGGCCAGCAGGCAGAGCCAAGAGAGTCTGAAATTTGGGTGGCTCCCAGGCAAGATAAAAATACAGCTCTTACGCCACGGAGTGAGGAGTCAGCACAGCCAGATCCCCCCCAGGCTCTGGAGCGCTGACGGAGCTGCTATTTTTATTTTGCTTGTCGTTTTTGTTCTGGGAGGATCGGGATACCTGGGCTGGGAGCAGGATTATTTTAGGGGTTCGTCTCAGTCTGCCCCCTCAAGCCCTTTCCAGGCCTTTCGAGCACATCCCAGGATCGACCCAGGGAATATGGGGGACATGGATGCTCCCAGTGTGCTTGGAGCAGCTCTGGGAAAGACTGAAAGCAGCAAAATCCACGTTGCACCTGTTGAAATTTGGGCTTGTTTTTGCTGCTGGGTTTCTGTTGGGATTTTTTTTTCTTTTTTAATCCAGGCAAGCCAGGGAAGTGTCTGATTCCAGCAGCCTGGGTCAGAGCTGTAACCAGAGACCCGGGTGTTGCATAAAGGAGCCTTTGAGGTGTCCTGGGTGGGAGCTCAGCCCTGTGCCCGGCAGAGCTGCCTGTGCTTCCAGCTCCTTCCCGGGATCCCCCTGGAGAGAGGAGCCTGGTGGCACGGGGGGGTTCAGGATTTCGATCCAGAGATTGTCCCACTTTGTGTGAATTTCTCCTCCCTAAACCCAAGGATCCCCAGGGGTGTTTTCCTTGACTCGTGGCAATGCATTTGTTTGATTTTTGGGTGGTGGTGCTCCCCTTTCCTGGGGTCCCCTTGGACAGAAATGGGGCGTTTCTCCGTTCTGAGTTACCCCAACAGCAAAATCAGATTTCAGGATGTGAAAGTGCTCGCTGGGTTTCCTTCTGCCCTTCCCACAGCACCCAAACCTCATCCCCCACCACTCCCGGTGCCTCTAAGCGCCTTCCCCTGCCCACCCCGGAGCTGGGAAGAGACCCCCGGTCCCTTCCAAGTTGTTCAGAAGGGAGGAAGGTGAGGGAACAGGGATAACACCCCGGTTTTGGGCTCCCCCCGTTGCAGCTGGAGGAGGCACAGAAGCGAAACCGAGCACCCTGAGCCTCCTCCCCGCACCCACGGGCTCGGGCTCTGCCAGGTGCTTCCTGCCCTCGTTATTTGCCCACGGGGCGATGGGAACCGAGGGCTCTTTCGGCTGCACCGTGGCCAATCCGGCACAGCCGGGGGTGCGGCCACAGCTCCTGTATCTGGGGAGACGCAGCCGGCAGCGCCCAACCCCAGCCCTGGGCTGCTCCGTCACCTGCGGTGCTCCAGAGCCTGGAGGAGCTTCCCAGGCCCTGCCGGAGCTGTAGGAACTCTGCTCTCACGTGGCCTGGCAACGGGGAAATGGTTTGGAGGGGCTGGTGCTGTGCCAAGCCCTCGGCACTTCGGGCTGGAGCTCTCGGGCACCGCTGCCGCCTGCGCTGGCAGACTCTGGCACCACAAACTCCAACATTCCCAGTGTTGCCTGCCACCGTGGAGCCCCCACACCCCACAGGGCTGAGCCAAGCCCTTCCCGAGCTCCCAGGGCATGGGCAGGCACCGGGATGGGGTCTGCGTTGGCACGTGGGCTCCCGCTGGATTCCTGGTGCAGCGATTCCTGGCTGGGGGCTGTGCTCCTGATGGACCTTCCTCTCCCTCCTCTGCCCCAATCCAGCTCTCCGGCCTCCATTTCCACCCGCACAGAGTCCCTGGCCAGACCCCGAGCCCTCCACAGCCACGACCCCCCACCCCTCACCTCCGCCTGTACCCCTCGGATGTTGTACATCCCAACACCCTCACACCCCGCCAGCACCCCCACGCCGGCACCAAGGGGGAAAGCACCGCTCCGCCTTCTCCATCCTTGCTAAAAACCGAGCCACCCGATGGAAAAAAAAAACAACCCAACCACCCTCCTTCCTCCCGAGAAGGTCACGGGCAGCTGCAGCGTGTGCCGCAGCCGCCGCTCGCCCACTCGCCTCCCCCGCGGCGCGGGAACCGGCGCGGCGGCGGCTGCGCTTGGAGAGGCTCCAGCGGCAGATGGGGCAGGCGGCTGTGCCTGACGCCGGCTGGAAAGGGGAAAAAAATTCCCCCCCGAGGCCACCGCAGAAGCCGCCGGCGGCTCCAGCCCCGGCTCTGTTCCCTGCCGGCTGCCGGGCAGGAGCACCCGCGGAGGGGGCACTGCGCGGGGTTGCGGTTATTAAAATCACACCGGGAGGGGAAGGGGGTCTTCAAAGGAGAGTGGGGGTCCCCAAAGGGGAGTAGCGGTCGGCTGCTGCTGCCCTTCCAGCCCTGGGAGGGGTTGGGAGTGGTGGCACCCTGGGAGAGGTCACCCTCACTGAGGTGGGCACCGCGAATTGGGGTCCGCAGAGGGACACCCCAGCGTGGCCCTGCAGCTCCCACACCTCCCCACTCCTGGGGCGTCACCTCGGGGGTCCTTAGGGCCACGAGCGCCGGGGGCTGGGCCAGATGGGCGGGGGGAGAGGAGCCGCTTCAGCTGCGTTTTTGTTTTCCACCGAGCATCCCACGGGGAGACCCGGCCCCATCCCCACCCCGGCCCCTCCGCAGCGGCTGCTCCCGGCGCTGGGGCCGGCTCCAACGCTCCCATTTATGACCTGGTGGGGATAAAAGGGGCTTGTTGGCGGCGGCGAGCAACTGGTGTGCGGGGACAACTGTTGCCATCTGTCTGGTGGGGCGGGGGGGGCCGCGGCGGGGCCGGGGCCGAGCCGGGGCCGCGGTTTTGTTTCTCCTTTCATGCGCCACTAAACTTTGCACCTTTTGTTTCCCGGAGAAGGGCTGAGAGCCGGGAGAAAAGAGGCCTCTGCGGCGCACGGGTCAGGGCAGAGCTCGCCCGGCCCCCCGGGGGGTTGTGTGCGGTTTTTATTCTGTGTTGAAATGGGAATTGTTGCGGTTCGGGGAGGCTGCCGGGGTTGGGCAGCGCGGGGCCGAGCCGCCTCATCCCACCCGTGCTTGTCCCAAAGGGATGCTGTGCCCACATTCCCAATGGACATCGTGTCCCTTGTCCCCAAGGGATGCTGTGCCCCTGTCTCCAAGGAATACCCTGTGCTCCTGTACCCAAATGATGCTCTGCCCCCATTCCTAAGGGACATCATGCTCCCTGTTCCCAAGGGACACTCTGCCCCCATTCCCAAGGGGTGCTGTGCCCCTGTCCCCAAGGGATGCTGTGCCCCCATCTCCAAGGGGTGCTTTTCCCACATGTCCAAGAGATGCTGTGGCCCCATCCTCAAGGGATGCTGTGCCCCCATTCTCAAGGGATGCTGTGCCCCCATCCCCCGTGGACATCGTGCTCCCTGCCCCCAAGGGGTGCTGTGCCCCCATCCCCAAGGGAGGCTGTGCCCCCATCTCCAAGGGCGGCTGTCGCCACATGTCCAAGAGATGCTGTGGCCCCATCCTCAAGGGCTGCTGTGCCCCCATTCCCAAAGGACATCGTTCTCCCTGTCCCCAAGGGATGCTGTGCCCCTATCCCCAAGGGATGCTGTGCCCCCCTTCCCCATGGACAGCATGTCCCCTGTCCCCAAGGGATGCTGTGCCCCTATCCCCAAGGGATGCTGTGCCCCCCTTCCCCATGGACAGCATGTCCCCTGTCCCCAAGGGATGCTGTGCCCCTATCCCCAAGGGATGCTGTGCCCCCCTTCCCCATGGACAGCATGTCCCCTGTCCCCAAGGGATGCTGTGCCCCTATCCCCAAGGGATGCTGTGCCCCCATTCTCAAGGGATGCTGTGCCCCCATTCCCAATGGATATCAAGCTCCCTGTTCCCAAGGGATGCTGTGCCCCATCCTTGAGAGACCCCACACCCATGGCACAGGCAGCGGGATGGTGGGAGCAGCCAGAGGCTGCATTCCCTGCCTGGGGCATTTTCCTTCTCCCTGGAGCCGTGTCTGGGATGGGGACGCAGAGCCCAGGGCAGATCCCAGCCGGGCCTGGGAATCGCAGCAGCTGCCGGGGTTTGTTCAGGGTTTTGAGCCACGTCTCTGGGCCCAGCCTGGAGATGGGATTGGGATGAGCCCTGTGACACATGGAGCACATTCCCCAGCTCCGGGAAGCGCCAAAGGGCTCGCCGGGCTCCCCGCTCTGCCACGTCCCCACACCAGTGACACCCAGGAGGGTCCCGTGGGCCACATCCAAACTCCAAAGGTGGCCTGGGAGCTGCTCTGTGTCCCTCCTGCAGCTCCCCCTGTGCCCACGGCTACTAAAATTATGGAGAATCCCTGCCAGCCCCACGTCCTGGCTCGGACAAGGCAGATGAGGAGGATTTAGGGGTGACACCGGGGTCTGTCAGGATATTTTGGGGCATCCAAACATCCAGGCTGGTACCTGCCCCATCCTGCAAGGGGATCGCTGTGCCTGGAGCAGCAGTGCCCGGCTCCACAGGGATGGGGAAGCTCCGGGTGTCTCTGCCGGGGGGACACGGCCCCCGTGGGAATGCAGGACCCGCTCTTCTGGGGGACATCCAGGAAATGTTACTGGGAACGAGCTGGAGGGAACAATATCCCTAAGTCCCTCATCCCGACATTCCCAGCTGCCAGACGAAGGGCGAGGCTCCTTTTCCCTCTGACAATGCCCTTTTTCCAGGGAGTTTGTTCCCATTATAGCACCGGATAAAACAGGGAAGGGGAAGGCTCGGGCTGGAGCAGCTGCCCCGGCTGACTCCGGCGCTGCTTTGTTGTCATTAAAAGGCTGGATTGGGATGAGACCCGGCTGTGGGGCTCCCTGAAAGCCTGTCCCTCCCTTCCCAGCCTCCATGAGGGGTTCCACAGAGGATCTGGCCCGGCAAATTCCCGTCTGGATGGTCAGCACAGACCAGGGCATGACTTTGGGGTGCAGCCCTGGGACGTGGAGCTCTGCCCCAACATGCAGGGGGCTAAGAATTCCCATTTCTCCCTTTTTGTTCCCTTGGACTGTGTTTGGTGACGGGGTTCAGCTCCGGCCCAAGGCCGTGCTCACGGATCCCATGGATGGTTGTGATGTTGGAGCAATTCCCCCTCGGCGCCAACCCAAAATCCTCCTGGGGCAGGAGGAGGGAGAAGGGCGATGCTGAGCCTGCGCCCCCCAAACCAGAGACCCCCCCGGTGAATCCCCATGGCTTTTCCAGCCCCCGGCAGCTTTAGGGGGGCTGTGGCAGGGCTGGGGCACGGGGGCCGCGCTGCTTTTTGGAGCAGAGACAAAGCCTGGCTTGATATTTATGGCACGTGCAGCGGGAGCGTGGGGCGAGCGGGGCTGCGGGACAGATGGCCAGGGGAACAAAAGGGGAGGCAAGAATGGGAGCTGAACAGATTGGGAATTTCCTGCCCAAAACGCTGCTGGATGGGGGTGTGGGGGGTGTGGAGAGCGGGACATTCCCCAGTGCTCCCCACAAAATGTTCCTTCCCTTGGCGGGGGGAGCTGCGCATCCTCCCAGAGTGAGCGGAGAGACCCCAAATCCCCAAATCCCAGCTCTATTTTGGAGCTGTGAGAGCAGGACCCCCCCCCCCCCCCATTCCTCCAACCCTCAGTCTGTTCCGGGAGCGGGGGGTCCCCTCCCCGGCGTCTCTTCCCGCTGCCTCCGCAGTTTCCTTCTCTCTTCCCAGGGACGCGGCAGCTGCTGCGGCCGCGTCCCGAGAGTTTATTAATAATCAGCTTTTATTGCCGGCCCCAGCGCGGGCGCGGCGGCGGCGCCGGGACCCTGCCCGCCCCGTCCCTTTGTCCCCGAGGCTCCTCCGGCCCGGAGGTTTTGGGTTCAATCCGAGAAGAATCGAGCAAAGGGAAACGCCGGAGGGACGCGGCGCCGGTGGCACTTCCCGGCCTGCGGAGTCACACGCTCGGGTTGAGGCACAGGGACGGTGCCCAGGGCTCCCGTCCCTTGTCTGAGGGGGGTTGTGCCCACCCTGGATCCCTCTGGCAGCGCTGGGATGATCCCGGTGCTCGCTGCCCCGCTGCATTTTTTTTTTTTTTTTTTTTTTTTGGTGCTTCTCCAAAGGGAAATATTTCGGAGGGGTTGTTTTCCAACAGAAATTTTGCGCTTCCCGAGGAAACGTCCTAAAGGGATGTTTACAAACAGTCTGGGAAGTGTTGGAGCTGAGGGAGGCTGCAAAGCAGGGGGAAAAAAAAAAAAAAGCCAGGGGAGGAAGAGAATTGGGGGGGGAAATGTGGAAAGACGTAGAGGTGGAATGTGGGGGTTTCAGGAAAAAAATCTGGGTTTTTCTGGTGAAATCCTACTGGTCCCCATGGAACACCCAGGAGAGTCCTTGGGAGAACCCCACAGCCCAAATATGACTTCGGGGGGCTGCTGGATCCCCCCTGCAGCAGTCCCCCAAAACCTCCGTGCTCGGGGCTCAGCTCCAAGGGGGCTGAGATTTGGTTGGTTTGGCTGTTTTGGGGTTTCCCCCTCCTTTATCCTGCTCTGTGGCTCTGGACAAAGCCCCGCACTCCCCCACTCCTGCTCCTCCTCCTCCTTCCCGGTGGGATACAGGCGGCTGGGGCCCCCCGGACCCCGCACCTCCTCCCAGCAACAGGAGGAGGAGGAGGAAGGGGATGAGGAGGGGGGCCAAGCCCCCGTTCCCTGGATTCCCACCACAACAAGGCAGAGATTGGGTGCCTCTGGAGCCAATGGAGTCTCTCCCTGTCTTTTGGGGAGGGGGAGAAGCAGGGCCGGGGGTGGCCCTGACCCTCTGCCCCCTCAGCTTCCCCCCAGCTGGTGTAAATCAGGGATCCCACGGCCCTGCCTGGATAAAGCAGCTGCTGGAGGAGCCTTGGAGCTGCTTTTCCAGGGTTTTGTTTGCTCCCCCCAGATTCCTTCCCAGATTCCCCCTGGGATGATGGGCTTGGGGCTCCCTAAAGGCCCCTTCAGCTCCTGCAGAACATTTTTTTGGGAACGAATATGGATAGTCCCTGACAAAAACCAGACCCAGCACCAAGAGGAGCTGGGATTCAGCAAATCCTGACCTTGGTGGGCACCCCTGGGTGCAGGGCAGCTCCCAAACCTCGGTGCTGCTCCCTGGGGATGTGACTTTGGGGAGGGAAAAGCAGGACCACCCTTCCAGCCTGGAGAGGACCCCGTGTGACGGGCAGTGCCAGCATCCAGTGACATTCCCGGGGTCCTTGGGGTGTGTGCTGGGACCCCGAAGGAGGGGCCCTGGTGCCTCCAGGGGGGTTTGGATCTCTGCGTGGAGCGGGCTTTGGCTGTGGGAGGTTGGGATGAGGGTGTGCATGGCCCTGGGATGCGGGAAGGGATGGGGAAGGGATGGGGAACTCCCTCCCCTAGGGGATGGAGCGGGATCTTCCTGCCCCTCCTGCCTGGCTTCTCGCTGGAGCTGGGGGGCTGTCCCTGGCCACGGATCGGGGCTTTTTGGAAGCCCCCGCTCCTTCATCCCACAGGCTCTGCTTCCCTGGCTGCTCCCAGCCCAGAGCCAGGCTGGGAAACGGCACTTTCTGGTCCCCTCCATGTGAAATTACCTTTTTCCCCCCTTTTTTAAGCATCCTCCAGCTCAGCCGTTAAAAACCAGCAGGGGCTGAAGCCCGGGGAACAGGAAAACATCCGGAAAACAACACCCAGCGGTGCCGCCATCCCTCCCTCCCTCCCTCTCCGCGCTGACACTTTTCCATCCGTATTTTCCCTGCTCCAAACGTCCTCGCCGGGACGCGGTGGGGCGGCAGCTCCTCGGCGCGGGGAAGGCTCCGCACGCACATGCCATGCCTGGGACAGCCGCTAGACGGCAATTCCAGCCTGGATTATGGCTGGGAAAGCATCCCGGCCCTGCCAGAGGAGAGGCCGCAGCCCCGGGGGCTCCCGGGACGCGCTTGGTGCAGGTTCGGGGAGGGTTTTATTGACGGGGGTCGGTGTTTACAGTTCATGCTGGTGGGGGTACAGGGCTTTGGGGTGGGTTTTACGCTCTTTGCATGCAGGTACAGCGCGGAGGGCCCGGGTGCCCAGCTGGGCAGGACATCCCCAAAGCTCGGCTGCCCCTTCGGTCCTCAGACTCGACCATCCAAGGATCCGAGTCGGGTGGGTTCGGCTTTTTGGGGGGGTTCAAACGTGCTGTGGGTGCACGTGGATCTGTGAGTTTTGTTGCTGTTGTTTTGGTTTTAATTGGGATACCCCGGGTGCCTGGGCAGGGAGGGGTGCCCAGGCACGCTGGGTGTGACAGCACCAGGAATTTCCCCATCCTGCCCCGATCCAGAGGTCTGGGAGGAAGGTTTGAGACCCCTCGGCCCTGGCCCATGACCAGGCTGTTCCTCAGGGGGTTCCTCTCCGACCCCAGGTAAGGTTTCTCTCCTTTAAGGTTTCTCTCCTTTAATTCCGGAGCAGGAGGCTGATGGAAGGATTGGGGGAAAAATTAGGGGAAGGAGTGGATTTGCTCTTCCTCATCCCACTGAGGGATCCTCCAGCCTGGAGATCTTTAACCCTTTACTCCTGAAGCTGCCAAACTCCTGGATGCTCCTCCCGGGGAATGCTGGCCCAGGGCCAGGGGGTTTGGATCTGCTGGTCCCGCAGGACCCTCCCCTCACTGGGATCGGGTGCTCAGGGCCAGATTTCCAAGGTGGGATGAGCCCCATCCCCGCTGTGTCCCACCCCATCCAGGGGAGAAGGTGGGCACAGGGCTTTGTGGGGTGGCTGTGGTGGGATCAGAGGGGGATCAGAGCCGGGAAAAGGGAGAATTTGGGGGGGGGAAAAGGCTCCTGCCCACCCACGCGGGAGCACCCTGCGACTGCTCTACTGCGAAGCCAAGTCGGACGGACAAGCGGCGTGAGGACGGGATTGAGGATCCCCCCGGGAATGGGGGAGCCGAGTCCTGGGGCCGGGAGGGGGCCGGCTCAGATCTCGATGACCGTGGCCCGTCGCAGGCACAGGGGGGCGTCCGGGGGCACCGCGTTCCGCTTGATCTCGTTCCCGTCGAGCCGCAGCACCTGGAGCCGGGAGTAGTTCATGACATCCACCACGGAGCAGAAGCTGCTGATGGAGAACTCTGTGGAGGAGAGCAGATGGAGCTGAGCCCCCTACAGCCCTCCCAACAAGGCTGATTTTTGGGGATCCGTGTGGGAAACGGCAAAGGGGTGCTCTGTCTGGGGTGTCGACCTCCGAGGGCTGGTTTATGGTGTAGTGTGCGGGGGAGAAGAATTGAAGCACCCCACATTTTTCTGATTTTTTCCTGTGAATTTGGACTCAGCACCTCCAGCTGAAAGGGTTCTTGGTGCTCCTGGCTGCAGCCAGAAGGAGCAGCCAGGTTTGTGCTTATCCAAGCGTTTGGAAGGAGGGTCCTTGGCTCCCCTGCCCAGCCTGGATGGAGCACTCGCAGGGTGGAGTCAGAGTGAAAACGTTGCTTTTCACCAGGATTTGCCTTTGCAGCCTCTTTTTGAGGCTTCCTGTGCTGCAGTGCCCACCCCCTGACCCCCCTGGGACCACCAGGCAGCGCGTCCAGGGGAAGGAATATCCCTGTCCCCATCCCAGACATCCCCACCCCATCCATCCCCTCTCCGTTCATCTGCTGCCAGCGCCAGGCAGGGAAATTCCAGCCCTGCCCAGGCTGGGTTTGGAAGCAGGAGATGGAACAAACTCCAAAATACGGTTTTTTTGTGCAGGATTTGGGACTAGAGGGCAGCAGAGCTCCAGGCCGGGATGCTGCTGGGGAAGGCAGTGGGACGCTGGGGGACCCACAGGCTGGGATTTGGGGGGGCTGCACACACAGCAGGGACCCCCGGGAGGAGTGGAGGGGCACGACCCCGGTCTGGATGCTCCGAAAGGGTTTGGAGCCGCACTCCTGGAGCCGCATCCCTGATCCTGGGGGTGCTGTGGAGGTCAGCAGGACCCGCAGAGGGAGGAGGAGGAGGAGGAGGAGGAGGAGGAGGAGTAGGAGGAGTCGCTGCCAAGCCCGAGCGGCTCCGCGGTGGCTTCGTGGCGTTTGTGGGCAGACGGCAGCAGCAGCTCCTGCTTTTGCAAGCAAACATTTGGGAATCTGTTCCTGTTGCTGTGTTTCCGTCAGCTCCCCGCTGCGGGGTTGTGTGTTTGCTCTGCAACAGCTGATGGCTGCACCGACACATTCCCATCCCCATCCCCATCCCCATTCCTATCCCCATCCCAACCTCGGGGCCTCCAGCATCGCCCCGGGAGGGTCCTGCCCTCAGGGTCTGGGCAGGTGACAGCAGCAAGGCCGAATTTTTCCAGGAGATTGCTTGGGATTGCTTATTTTTCCAGCTTATTTGTATAAATAGCGGCCCCGGAACAATCTGTTCCCTTTATTTATTTGTGTGCGGAGGGGAGCAGATTTCAGTCCTGGCAGGAGAGGCTGCGTGGAGGGCGCTGAGCTGGGAGAGCTCCCGGGTGTCCCAGCCCTGGGAAGGACGGAGTGACCTTTGGGGACACGGATGGGGCTGTGGCGGGGCCCTGGGAGGGGGCAGAGGGGCCGTGCTGGCCGTGGGCACTGGGGAACGTCCCTGTCCCCTGTGTCGGTGCCGCCCAGAGCGTGGTGTGACCCCCCCACTGCTCCACAGACCCCTGAAGCCACAGACCCCTCCCCAGGTGCTTCATCCCCTGCCTTCCGGCATCTCCAACCGGGAGATGCTCAGGCTCCTGAGAAACACCTGGAAAAACCAGAGCAGTGATCCCACCGGAGCATTCCGCGCTCCGTGGGTGTCTCTCCCATCCCTGCCTTCCTCAGGGCCGCCCGGAATTCCCGCAGATTCCAAACTCCTGCTCAAACCACTACCCCAGGCAGTTTCCCACGGGTCCTGCACCCCCTTTTCCCCACCCCGTACGGCACCCCCTGCCCCGGCCCGGCCCCTTGGCTCACCGTTGATCTGGTTGCCCTGCAGGTAGAGGTTCTCCAGGTTGGTGTTGACCCGCGGGATCTTCTGGAGCCGGTTGTAGGAGAGGTCCAGCTCGAGGATGCTGCTGCTGTTGAAGGTGTTGGTGGAGAGCCCCTGGTTTGTCAGGCTGTTGTGGGACATCCGGACGTAGAGGAGCCTGGGGGAGACCTGGAAATAATCGTCAGGGATGGCGTTGATGTAGTTGTACTCCAGGTAGAGCTGTTCCAAGGACGCCGGGAGGCCGTCGGGGACTTTCCTGAGGTGGTTGTAGCTCAGGTCAGCGAGGATCAGCGACTTGAGCCCTTTGAGGGATGCCCCCATCTCGAAAATGTAATTGTGGCTGAGGTACAGGGCCGTGAGGTTCTCCAGCCCCTCCAGGGCGTTGGAGGGCACCTTGGAGATCTGGTTGTAGGAGAGGTGCAGCTCCCTGAGCGAGCGGGGCAGGGGGCTGGGCAGCCTGGTGAGGTTGTTGTTGTTCATGTACAGCCTCTCCAAGTTCTGGAGCTTCCCGAAAACCCTCCTGCCCATCTTCTCGCTGCTGATCTGGTTGTTGTGCAGCGCCAGCCACTCCAGCTCCGTGGCGTTGTCGAAGGCGCCCTCTTGGATGGCGGCGATGAGGTTGTTCTGGAAGTAGACGTACTTCATGCGCGAGGGCACGAAGGGCAGGTACCTCAGGCCGCGGGTGTCGCAGTACATGGCCGACGAGAAGTTGGGGGGACAGTCACACTCCTGGGGACACCGCCAGGACGGCGCCTGCTGGGGCTCCGGGCCGGGCTCCGGCTCCGTGTCCGGAGCAGAGGGGTAGGAGTAGGCGTACGGGGGGTTCTCCTCCTCGTAGTAGGGCACGTAGCTGTAGGAGGAGGCGCGGGACTGCCGCAGGTAGTACTGGAGCCACGCCAGGTCCTCCTCCTCGTTGTACTGGCCCAGGGAGGCCCCGCAGAGCCCGGCCAGGATGAGGACGGTGGCCCAAGGCATGGCGCTGCAAGGACCTGGGAAGGGCACAGAGGCACGGGAGGGTGAGCTGCGCCCCGAGGTGTGGGAATTCAGCGGGGCGGGATTTGGGTGCTGGGGAACCGGGAGAGCTGAGTGAATCCTGCCCCGAAATCCCCGGCTGCAGACGCGGCCCCTGTGTGCAGGTACCTGATCTTCCCCCTTTTCACCTGCGAGAAACCTCCATCCCTGGTGGAGATTTGGGAGAAACCTCCATCCCTGGTGGAGATTTGGGAGGAACCAGTGGAGATTTGGGAGGAAACTCCATCCCTGGTGGAAATTTGGGAGAAACCAGTGGAGATTTGGGAGGAAACTCCATCCCTGGTGGAAATTTGGGAGGAATCTCCATCGCTGGTGGAGATTTGGGAGAAACCTCCATCCCTGGTGGAGATTTGGAAGGAATCGCCATCCCCAGTTGAGATTTGGGAGAAACCAGTGGAGAATTAGGAAGAACCTCCATCCCCAGTGGAGATTTGGAAGGAATCATCATCCCCAGTTGAGATTTGGGAGCAACCAGTGGAGATTTGGGAGGAATCTCCATCCCTGGTGGAAATTTGGGAGGAATCACCATCCCCAGTCGAGATTTGGGAGAAACCAGTGGAGGTTTGGGAGGAATCTCCATCCCTGGCGGAGATTTAGGAGAAGCCTCCATCCCCAGTGGAGATTTGGGAGAAGCCTCTGTCCCCAGTGGAGATTTGGGAGAAACCAGTGGAGATTTGGGAAGAACCTCCATCCCCAGTGGAGATTTGGGAGAAGCCTCCATCCTCAGTGGAGATTTGGGAGAAACCAGTGGAGATTTGGGAGGGACCTCCATCCTTGGTGGAGGTTTGGGAGAAACCAGTGGAGATTTGGGAGAAGCCTCCGTCCCCGGTGGAGATTTGGGAGGAACCTCCGTCCCCGGTGGAGATTTGGGAGAAACCTCCACCCTCGGTGGAGATTTGGGAGAAACCAGCGGAGATTTGGGAGGGACCTCCATCCCCGCTGCAGATTTGCCTGTGAAATCCTGATTTATGGCTATTCCTGTTACAGTTTCTGGCTGGGGATGGAGACAGGGGACACAGGGATTTGTGTGAGGTCACACGAGCTCTGCTCCGAGGTGCCCGGGGTTGGCTCCGCAGGGGAGGGAGGAGAAGGGACCTGGATATTCTCTGGCTGAGAGGGGAAGCTCCAGATTAGGTGGATATTGGGAGCTCGAGGCATCTTTTGAAGGAGCTCGAGGCATCTTTTGAAGGAGCTATTTATGCTGCACTCGCTGGTGACAGGATTCGCCGTGGGTTTCATCCAGCTCTCCCTTCCCCCACGAAAACTCAGGATGCTCGGGACTGATGGAAATCCTGGTAAACAAGATCTGGATTGTTTCTGAACCGAAACCACTCCCAGGTTTAAATTTGCCCCGGGAAGGGGCAGCACCCGCCAGCCCCTTGGTGTGAGCAGGGAGAGGGAGCATCTCCAGACCCGCTGGTGGATCCTGGATTCGGCCACCCGGGGCTGGGATCCAGGGGAGAGCAGGGAGCGAGGCAAACCCCGATCCCCGTGGCTCGGAGTTCCCGGCCACCCCCGTGCCACGCCCAGGTGGGGCTGGGGCAGGAGGACTCTGGCTGTTGGTCCTGGGATAAATGAGCACACGGGGAGTTCCTGGAGCGAGGCAGCTTGAAATCCCTCCAGGAAATCCGCAGGGCCGCGCTGCTGGGAGCGGGAGAGGATCCTACATACGTGGCTGGGAGTGTGTCCCTGCCAGCTCTGCTCCAGCCGGGGCCAGCAGGGTCCAGTGCCCCCTCGCCGAGCCAGGGGTGGCCCTGGGGTCCCCCGGTGCCCGCTGGCCGTGTCCCCAGCCCGCAGCACGGCGGGGCCGCCCGGCCTGGCACCCCGAGAGGGCTCAGGAGGCTGCCCTGCCACCGAGGCAGCCTGGCACGGGCAGAAAAGCGGGATCGAGCCGCTGGCGGGCAGGGCTGGCTCCCTGCATTTCTGCTGCTCTCCCTGCTGCGCTCGGGACGTGATCCCGCGGGATGCTGAGTGCCACGGGGGAGCTTGGCAGGGGCAGAGGAGTTTCTCCTCCTCCTCCTCCTCCTCCTCCTGCTGCTGCTGCTGCTGCTGCTGCTGCTCCAGGGCGCTCTGCCTGCTGACATACCACAGCCTGCGGCTTCCCCACCCACTTGGCAGCCCCTTCCCAGGGGCCCCTCTGGGGCAGAACCCATCCCTGGGGTCCCTCCACCTTTCCCAGTGCCCCCCCTCAACCTGTGGTGACCCCAGAGCCTGTCCCCAGCAGCCACCGCTGGCCCCTCCTGGTGCGCGGGCTGCTTCCCCCCTCCCTGGTGGGCTTCATCCCTGGATTTGGGGTGGGATCTGACCCCGGGGTGGGATCTGACCCTGAGCGTGCCAGCCACGGGATCCTTGTCACCACCTGCTCTGTGCCAGAGGCTGCCAGGAGAACGGGGTCAGCTCCTCACTCCAAGGTTTTGGAGCGAGGGGCTTCATGGATTGTGGCCATCCATGGGCTCGGCCCGGCACTGCTGTGCCAGGCATGGAAGCAGCTCCCGATTCCCAGGGGATGGGACGGGCAGGGGGGCACTGTCCACCCTGGATGGACATCAGGGAGCGTGTCCAGCTTCCAGACAAGCGGGCATGGAGCTGCCAGAGGGGCAGGAGGGGAAGTGGGCAGGAGGGGAGGTGGGCATCAGGAGAGGCGGGTGGGATGGGAGATGGGCAGCAGGAGAGGCGGGTGGGATGGGAGATGGGCAGCAGGAGAGGTGGGCAGGAGGGGAGGGCTTCCCTGGTGGCGTGGGAGCTCCGGCTCTCCAGCCGTGCCACCCCTGTGGCTGGCATCTGCTTCCCGTGGCACAGGTACGGAAATCATGCTAAAAAAAACCCCAAACTAAATAAATAAAAAAAATCCTAATAAATGCCGAGCCGGACTTACCAAGGTGAGATCCTCCTCTCCAAAGGCTGGCTGTGCTGCTCCGGGCTCTCCCGTGTGACAAGCAGCATGGGAGTGAGGCTCCCGATCCGCAGAGCCCGGTGCCCGCCCTAGATCCCAGATCAAATATTGTGCTCGGCTGGGATTTCGGGGAGTGACCTCCCAGCAGCCGCCAGTTTGCAGGAGAGACTGGAGAGACCCTAATGCTGCCTGGGGTTATAAATAACCTGCTTTTTCTTTCCTCCCTCTCTTCCTCTCTCTCTCTCTCTCTCTCTCTCTCTCTCTCTCCCTCCCGTCTTTTCTCACAGGAGTGTTGGCACTTTCCAGGCTCCCTCTGTTTAACGACTTAGTGGGATTGGGATGTTGTTTTGCACGGGGCTGTTGTCAGCTCTCCTGTGTTTCTCATCAGGGAGCCTCTGGCCAGATTAGAAAATACCGGGTTTTTGAGGTGCTGAGGACGGGATTCTTTGGGAGAAACGAGGAATTATCCTTAACTTTTCCAGTACCAGGAGCAGAGACGTAAGTCCTGCTCCGACAGCAGCCTGGGCTGCCTCCCCAGGAAGCCTCAGTTTGTGCAGAGCTGCCGTTAAATATTTGGGATAAACATTTCCATGGACGATAAGGCGGCAGCATCCAAGGTAAACAAGCTGCCTACCAAAGGGCCGCTGTGACAGCGGGAATTCGTCTTCGCCTTGGCAGGACGGGGATGCCAGGCTGGCATTCCTGCAGGGACCATCCTCTCGGGATCTGGGGGGCTCTCACCCATCCCCCTGAGGCTGAGCCACGGGTGGATGTGGGGGAACAGGGACGGGGAGCGTGTGCTGAGGGTGATCCATGCCTGGGGAGAGGGTTTGGAGCTCATCCCGGTGCCAGCCTTGCCCTGGGGGGGTTCCTGCAAAGCTGTCCCAGCCCCCCTCCCTCATCCCCCATCCCCATCCTGGCTCCCTGTGCCCTTTGGAGACGGCTCTTCCAGGGCTCTCCAAGCATTTCCTCCCACAAGGAAAGGAAAGGAGGAGCCCTGACAGCCCCTTGCTGTCCCTTTTCCCAGCTCCAGCAGCACTCCCGGGTCCTCCCGGGAGCCTGGAATTACTTAGTGGAGCTCTGCAGGTGCCAGCCCCCTCTGGGCTCGCTTTCTCCTTGCTTTCCATAGGAATTTCCCAGCCAAAACATCCTCCCCTGGGGAGCCTTGCAGAGATCCTTATCACTCCCGTTGGGAGGAGGAGGAGGAGGCAGAGGAGCAGGGATGTGCGGGGTGGTTGGAGGGACACGCTGTACAGTGGGGACTTTGCCAGAAATCCCGTCTATTTGGGAAGGAAGAGTGTGCCTGGAAAGCACAGCCCGTCTGCAGGGAGAGAGGGTTCGGAATTGGGAGAAACTGGGAAAAGGAGACAGGAGGGAGGCGCTGCGTGAAGGGAGGAAAACCCCGGGAAAGTGAGGTGGGGGCTTTTTTTTTTTTTTGGCAGCTCTCTGTCCCCTCCGAGTGTTCCTGTGGCAGCTGGAGAAGGGATCCCACCACGGCAGGGAGCGGCTGGATGGAGAGGATGGAGGGGTTGGTTCCCACTGCCAGGGGAGCTCAATTCCTGGGAAATTGGTGTGAGGGCAGCGGCATCCAGGACCATCAGCAGCTGGAATTGCACCTCTGGCAGCTCGAGAGCTCCCAGTGGCCAACAGCTCCAAGGATTTCAGGGCCTGGATGTTTTTCTGGAAAAGCAGATAGTCCCCAGCTAGCTTAGATAAGGATCAGGGCCTCTCCAGCCCCTGGAATTATCATGATCCAGGATTGGCACCCTTTGGAGGAGGAACCTGCCGTGGTGGCTTCCAGAGGCTGGTGGTCCCCGGGGGATGCTGAGGAGCCCTCCCTGCAGGAGCTGGCTCCGGATGGTGCCATTCCCCACGGCCACATCCCCTTTCCTGGCCTAAGCCAGGGAATACCAGCGTGCTGGAGCTCAGTCTGTGTATTCCCCACGCTCCCAGGACTGTGTCCAACCTCATCCTGACCAGACCGGGACTATCTCATGGCAGTGGAAGTTCCCCATCTGAAGATCCACATGTGCCTTTTCCTTTTTTCTCTCCATCCAACCCTGGAATCCCACGCTCCAGTTATCCCCCATGTCCCAGGCTGCTGGCAGGGCTCCGCTGTTGGCACGGGGTGGGTGTTGATAGGACCTCATTGCTCCTGCTCCTCTCATCCCAACGCAACCCAGCTCCTCACGCTTCCCGAGTGACTTCCATGAAATTTTTTCAACATTTTTCCCTGAAAACATCAATTCCCAGTTGCTGGCTGTTCAAAGGAAGCCCTGAACTGGTGACAGGAGCTGGGAACGTGCTGTCCTGCTTCCTGGAAGCCCGTGGTCCTTTATCACACCATCCCATCCGGAGCAGTTATTCCAGCGATCCCGGTCTGCCTCTCATCCGTGCCTGGATGGGTTTGCTTTGGTTTCCCAACCCAAACTGAGCAGTGGCTGTTTGGGTTGGGATTTTTCCAGCTGTTTGGATCAAATGCTTTGGAGCTTCATCTCTGGAACCACCGAATCTGGCCCGAGTTTGCCTTTAATCTGCAAATCCCGGGAGCCGGGAGCGCTGGCTCCCCCTCGGATGGACACGGATTTATCAGGATGCTCTTGGCGCGGGGACCGGATGCTTCATGGCAAAACAAAGGAACAAAACACGTCCCTGGTGCTCCTGCTGAGGCTGGACCCCGCCGGGATGAAGGGAGGATTAAACCCACCCCGAGCATCCGACGACAGCGACTGTCAAACACGGTTCCTTCGGCAGCTTCCCTTTTTTTTTCTTTAAACTCATGGAAATGTTATTTCTGCTTCTTCCACGCTTCCAAGAAGTTTCAGCTCTGCTGGAGCTGTTGGCTGCTCTGTCCTCCCACTCCTGCTGTTTTTCTCTGATGTCCCGATCCATGGAGGGAGTCGCCAATCCCGGGGACTGGACATTTGTGCCCTGCCCTGGCCGGTCCTGCAGGGCCCCTCCCGGATCTTGACTTTAAAGGCAAATCCCTGAAGGGCAAAGGGCCCAACTGCTCTTTTTAGAGACTCCAGGGACAAAATTCCCAAGCTGGAGCCAAGGCATCCATTGGCACCTCCAGCCTTGCGCAGGCAGGGTGAGGGAAAGGTTTTGGGAAAGGTTCCTCTGAGTGGGGAGGGATTGGTGAACCCACGACCCAGAGCCCCTTCTTCGCTCTTGTGCTGCACCCCTCTGACCAGGAAGGCCTGGAACCATCCCTGGAATTGGTGGCTCCCAGGTTTCCAACCTGAACCTTCTTTTCCCCGCCGATCCTGGCTCTTTCCAGACTCTGTAAAATGCAGAGAGACTTCCGTGGGCACGGGCAGAGAGCGCCCTTCTCCAGGCGCCTCTGCACCACTCCATCCATGCAGGAAACCCTCATCTTCCTCTCTCCAGGCGCCTCTGCATCGCTCCATCCTAGGGAACCCTCATCTTCCTCATCTTCTTCTCTCCAGGCTCCTCTGCATCCCTCCATCCATGGAGGGAACCTTCATCTTCCTCTCTCCAGGCACCTCTGCATCGCTCCATCCTAGGGAACCCTCATCTTCCTCATCTTCCTCTCTCCAGGTGCCTCTGCATCGCTCCATCCATGCAGGCAACACTCATCTTCCTCTTCTTCCGCTTCTCCAGGTATCTCTGCATTGCTCCATCCACGTAGGGAACCTTCATCTTCCTCTCTCCAGGCACCTCTGCATCGCTCCATCCTAGGGAACCCTCATCTTCCTCATCTTCCTCTGTCCAGGTGCCTCTGCACTGCTCCATCCTGCAGTGCCATGCAGGGAATCCTCATTTTCCTCTTCCTTTTTCTTCTCTAGGTGCCTCTGCATCGCTCCATCCATGCAGGGAACCCTCATCTTCCTCTTCTTCCTCTTCTCCAGGTATCTCTGCATTTCTCCATCCATCCTAGGGAACCTTCATCTTCCTCTTCTCCAGGTACCTCTGCACCGCTCCATCCATGCAGGGAATCCTCATTTTCCTCTTCTTCCTCTTCTCCAGGTCATCCCTCCGTCCACGCAGGGAACCCTCCTCTTCCTCCAGCCACTCCCTGGAGAGAGAGCACTGATCTCTGCGGGGCAGTTCGGGATTCTCTGCGCCCGGGGAACATCCCTGTGCTTCCCAATCCCCTCGGATGCCCTCCCAGGGCTCTGCTGCTCCCGTTCCAAGGGCTCTGCCGAAGACCAGCTCACCTGGAGTCCCCCAGGGCCACAGCGCGGGCAGGGACGGGGAGTCCTGAGGGGTGCAGGGATCGCTGGATCCCTTTGGGGTGCGGGGAGCAGGGCCAACATCTGGCAAACAACTGCGGAGGCGCTGCCTCGGCTCCCGGAGCGGGGAGGTCAGCGAGGAGGAGCAGAGCCAACCCTCCCTCGACCTTCCCAGCTCACCCCAGCCTCCCTTTTCCCGTTTTTTTTTTTTTTTTTTTTTTTTTGCCTTTTACAGCAACGCATTCTTCAGCCCAAACAACATTCTTGACTCGAGATTTGAGGGAATCTGGAGGGAGTCGGAGCCGGAGCAACAGCCGAGAGAGCCCTGGAGCTCTGCTGGAAACTCTGACTGGGGCTGCCGGGCAGTGCTCCGGCCCTGGGTCCCAGCCGTCAGCCCCGGATGCTCCCGGAGCTCCGGGAATCACCAGATTTCCACGGGAGGTGCTCCACAGCTTCCCTTGCATGTGGTGAGCTGAGGGAGGGGGAGCAAACCCCGCTTTGTCCCTTCCGCTTCCCAGCTGGGGCTGGAAAATGCTGGGAGCCAAATGAGGCTGGGGAAGCGTTGTTCCCCATCCCGCTGGGATTACAGGCTTGGGATCTCACGGGATTCTTCCCTGGTGTCTCGGGGTCTGCGGGTTGTTGTGGGGCGGGCTCCAATCCTCGCGGTTTCCATTCCCCCAGGAATGTCCTTGCACCCCATTCCACAGCTCCCAGCCCCACGGATGTGCCTCTGGATACCCAGCGGGCTCCACCCCCTTCCCTGCAAATCCACGGCGCTGGATTTCTGAAATCTCCAGGCCACCCTGGGCTGTGCTGGGAGAGGGTGGCTGAGCACAGAGAGGGTCAGAGCTCATCACAGCCGCCGTAAAAAGGGGTTGGAAAAGGTTAAGAGCTTAATTTGGAGCAGAGCTGGAAACTCTGAAGCGTTTCCTCATCCCGGCGTTCCCTCCTGTCCCTGGACGTGTGCGGAGCACTGCTGGCACCTCCGTGGTTACAGCAACAGTGAAACACAGCTGGGAGCCCCGGGCTTTGCAGGGGAGCCAGGGGACTTTGCCGGGAGATTATCCAAGTGCAAATCCCCCCGGGAGGGCAGGAGGGAGCTGCAGAGGCCACCAAGTGCCATCCGGGGTCACGGCTCATTCCCGGTGCCCGGGCTTGGGATGGGGTTTGCCCAGGGCTGCGTTTCCCGGTTCTCCTGGGGTGCCAGGTGGTGCCAGGACCAATCCCAGCAGGATGCTGACACCTTCCCAGCCCTGGCTGTGGGACTGTCGTACCCTGAGCCTGGCACAGGAGCCCCGGATCCATCCCGGGACGGGGTGCGACAGCACCTCCCTGGCCCTTGCTGGGCTGTAGGAGGGAACCGGGGCACAGGAAGCTCCAGCACGTTTTCCAGGGGTGATGGCTCCATGATTTGATTCCCAGTTGCCTCCCCGCTCCGTGGCATCGAGGCCCTGAAGGCATCCAGGTGCTGCCTGCAGCTGTCCGAGGAGCAGAAGGAAAAACCGCGGCGTTTCCTCGCTCGGAGTCCTCGATCCCCGCTCTCAAAGGCCCTTTGAGCGCCCGGCTCCTCTCCGGAGCCTCCCGGCTCTCCTGAACAAACAGCAGGAGGGAGCAGGTCCGTTCCAGCCGCCGACCGAGGCTCTGGGGTGGGGAAAATCCCACGTCTTGTCTGCTCCGAGCAGGGAGCCCCAGAGCCCTCCTGCCGAGCGCTGTCCCCAGAGGTGTCCCCAGCCCTGTCCCCAAACCTGGGGCCTGTCCTCCCCAGCCTTGGGGGCTCAGTGGAGACCTCCCCCTCCTCCTCCTCTTCCTCGAGGAGTTTGGTACCCAAAGAGGGCTGCAGACCCACAGGGAGTGAAATATCGATCGCTATGGGACAAACATCAATCCCTATGGGACAAATATCAATCCCTATTGAGACAAATAAATATCAACCCATATAAAGGTTAATAATTTATAGCCAGGGGTGTGAGCTGCAAACAGGGCCAGGGGCCTGGGGCACAGCCAAGCTCTGGGGGTCCCTCCTGGCTCTGCAGGGACCCTCAGAGAGGAGCAGGGGGAACGTCCCTGTCCCAGGGGGCTTTTGTCTGTCCCTGCTGATGCTCTGAAAATGCTGAGCCTCCCCAGTCCTCTCCCCTGGGAGTGGGAGAGGGGGACCATGGGATGACCCTGTCCCAGCTGCATCCCCACAGCAGCGGGATGGGCACCCGAGCCTGGCTGTCCCATGGGGTGCTCCGCCCTTCCCCAGCACCTCCCAGATCCTCCGGGATCCCCCCGGCTCCGGGAAGGTCACAGCACCGAGCTCCCCTCCCAAACGCGCTGTTTTTCTCTCTGAAGCATCTAAAATATGAACAAAAAAAAAAAAAAAAAAAAATTAAAAAAAGGAAAAGAGAAACATCAGCTGCCTGGGAAAGCCATCAGCATTCCTGCCTGCTCCTGCCACCTGGCTTCCCGGGCCATCCCAATGCCTGGAGCCGCTCCGGAGCGGAGCGGAGCCCTGCCAGGGCACTGCAGCAACCTCTGCCCTCCCTGCCCCACTCCCAGCACCGTGCTCCGGCTCCTTCCGGGCTGCAAAACTCCTCCGGAATAAAAGCAGAGGATTTGGGGGATGTTTTTTTTTTTTTAAAAGGGGAAAAAAAAATAAAAATCTTTGAAGATAAACAGGAGAGAGAAGCGAGGCGTGGGCGTGCGCTGCTGGTGCTGCTGTGCAGCTGAATTTGAGTTGTCTGCGGGAAACCGGGGGTCCTGGCAGCGATTTTGGGAAGTAAAAAGAGCACCTAGGAGGAGGTGGCGTGGGGCGGAGCTGCCCCTGGGGTTGGGGGGTCCCTCTCCGCCACGCCCCGGGCTCCGGGGCGCATCCCCGGTGCCCCGCTCGCCTCTCCCCGCTCGGAGGGTGGGCGCTGGGATGCGTGTGGATCATTCCCTGGGCCCGCTGGAGCTGGGACGGGGCTGGCCGGGCTGCCGGGGGTCCGCGGGCAGCCGCAGCCGAGCCGGGGGGGTGGGCTGGGTGCCGCAGAGCTCCGGCGGGCGCTGTCAGCCCGCGAGCAATAATTAGCGATGATCAAAGCGGCTCCTTCCCGACAGCCCCGAATGCGGATGCTGGGAAATCTCGGCTGCTGGCACGGAGAAAGCAACACCCGCTCCCGTCGGCGGGAGAGCCGGACCTGCTCCCGGGACCCCCAGCACCAGCGGGAGGGGTTTTTTGGGGCGCTGGGGGGAGTGTCCCCACGGGCAGAGCTCTAGCGGGGGTCGCAGGGCATGGGGGGCTCTGCTCCCAGCCCGGCCGTGCCCAGGGCTCCATCGGCGCATCCCTGCCGAGTCAAGAAGTGGGACTTGAGGCGAATGGGGAGTCCGGAAGCTCCTCGGGGCGTGGAGCAGGCTGAGGAGGGCGATGGTGCGGCGGCCAGGCCACCCCGGCCGGGGATTCGGCCCCTCCTGCACCGAGCGGGGCTGTCCCCACAGCCGGGTCACCCGCGTCCCTGCCACGGGGTTATCCCGGTGGATGTCACCGCGGAGCTGGCACTGCCCCCCTGCCCTGGAGAGGCGGGCAGAGCTCTGCTCGCACCCCCGCGCCTGATTCCCTGGCTCGGGAGCGGGATGAGACGGGCCCCGGTCACGCTCCGTGGGCTTTGATAAATTCCTGTCTTGTTTTCCTTCGATTTCCGCCTCTCCAAGGAGCGTGTGCGGCAGATCGGAGCCGGGACGGCTCCCAGCTGCCCCCGAACGAGGCACCGGGGGCTCCTCCTGCCCTCGGGGGGGCTGCTGGTGCTGGGAGAAGCCGTTTATGGGGCTCAGCTCCCTTTTCCTGCTCCTGCTGGCTGTGTGTGAGAGGTCTCCGCGCTCTGCTCCAGGGAAACATGCAGGAATCCATGGCAAACCCTTGCCCGGAGCTCCTGGCCTCCTCCCAGCCTCAGGCCACTGGCAGAAGCATTTGGAAAAGCCCTTTTCCCTCCCAAAACGGTCCCAAAACCCCTGCACTCGCCCTTGAGCCCCTCCACCTGCTCAAGGTTCGTGCCTCGGCTCCATCCCAGGCCCCAGAGCCCCCCGGGGTTTTGTGTCCCCCCTTTGTCCTCCCCATCCTTCCCTCTGGAATTGCACGATGGAGCACATTGTGTCCAGGAGCCTCCAGACCTCTCCCTGGCTCCTGGGCTCAGTTTTATCTCTCCTTTCAAAGCAAGGGGGAACCCTCGGAGCCAGACACCCGGGCCCAGCTGCCTTGGGAATGGAGGGAAGGGCTGAAATGAGCCATGGCTCTGGATTTGGGATGCTCTGCGTGCTCCCAACACGTGTCCCCTTTGCTGTGTGCGGGCAGCCGCTCCCTCAGCTGTCACAGCTCCGTGTCGGGGACACGGGACAGCTCCGGGGGTGTGAAAACGCTGGAGATATTCCCGTATTTCCCAGCAAGAGCCACCCTGGCCGCGGCGTTTGATCCCTCTGGAAAGGCGAGGAAAGGGAAGGGGGTGCCTAAAAAACGGGGCCAAGCCAAACACGGGGCTTGGAGCCGGGTGGGCCGTGAGCCCCCAGGAGCAACCTCAGGGAAAACCGCTCCTGCTCCGAGGATTTCCTTCCTCTCTGGTTTTATTTCGGAGCTCGCTCCAGCTGCCGCTCTCCCAGCCGGCATCCAGCTCCTTCCCGGCGCTGGAGGGAGGGATTGGCTGCCTGCGGCTTTCTCCCGGTTCCCGGCGAGCCGGAGACGCTGATGTGTAAGCTCTGGGTCTCCTTGGCTCCCCAGGTTCTCCACGCCTGGATCGGCGGGGAGGAGGCAGCCAGCAGCCGCCCCTGGACGCGCGGCGATATTCCCACATTTCCGCCGCTGTCTGGAGCGGGAACGTGCGTCTCCAGAGCAGCGCTGGGATTAATGGGCTGTAGGGAACAGGGCAGCTCCCACCGCCTTGTCCCTGTCCCCGCCGGCAGCGGGTGCAGCCCCGGCGCTGCCGAGCCTGGAGCCGGCTCCGCTCCAGCGGCGAAACTTCCCATCCCGAAGTAATTTTCCAACAAGCCTCCACTTCCAGGGAGTCTGACCTTTTCATTAATAAATCAGCTGTGTTATTGAACGTATGAATAATGCATGATCACACCCAGCCCCGCGCTAAGCGCTGTGTGTAAAATTTAATTAATCCTCTCACGTAACACCCCCGAGGGCTGAGGATGGACGGGGATGCTGCCAGCGGTACCCGGCGACGCTCCACAGCATCCCGGCCTCCGTGATATTCCAGCCCCAGCAACACATCCTGGTCATCCTGGGGGGGGTTCCCTCTGGCAATTTTTTCTTTTTTTCTGGATGCTTTTTTCTTTTATTTTTTTGGTGCTTTAAAGGGGAAAATTCCCCTTTGCTGTGGAGCTGCTGGAGGAAACCCCCGCGGCCGCCTCTCCACGAGCATTCCCTCCGGGAAATAATATCGGCTTTTGCTTTTCCCGACCTTTTCCTGCTGCGGCTGTTAATAACGTGAAATCCTGAGTAAATGTCTCCATCCGGGTGTGTTTAACAGGAAACCAGGAGCAAACACTGTCACCGCTGGTGCGATCTCCGGGAGACCCCCGGGAATCTGATTGGGAATCGGCTTCCAAAATGGCTTTGATCCCAGCAGGGTCCTTCCCTCCCGCTGCCATTCGGGAACGTTTTTCCTGGGTTTTGAACCAAAGAAAAGTTTCACCCGGTGGATGGTGCGGGGGACAGCGTTCCTTTGATGCCTGGGGGCCTCTTTGCTCCCTGCCCATCGCTCCTCTCATTCCCTGGAAATATAGGGGGGCCGTCCCAGCATTTGCCTCGGCTCTGCCCCCCAAATCCTTGAGCAGGGAAGGGGGCTCGCAGGGAACACCGCAGCAGCCCGGAGTTAATTAGCGAGCAGCATAACGAGGTCTGGTAGTAATTACACGCACCCCCGGCCAGGAAGCAGCTGCCACTGACGTGGCCGGGGCGCGGGGGGGCCCCGCTGCCCCCCGGCAGCACCCACGGGACAGCACCCACCGGGTGGGCGGGGGTGGGTGGGCACAGCCGGGGGGCTGCGTGGGGGGACCCCAGTTCCTTGGGGGCTGCAGGGACCCCCGGCTCCAGCTCTGCCAGGGCTCTGCAGGAGGTGGGAAGCAGCCGCCAGGCTCTCCTGGTGGACACGTGGGTGGGGACCCCCCCTCTCCTCTCCCGGCTCTGGGTGCTCCAGATGTGGGAACTTTGGGCTGGGGACACTCCCGCTGTCCCTGCTCCCGGCGGCAGAGGGAGGGAGCGCCTCACACGGGAAGAATCCCAGAACGGTTTCGCTTGGAAAACACCTCCAAGACCGTGGAGCCATTAGGAAGGGATGTGGGTGTCACGCAGGGGCTCCGGGGTGGGTTTCGGAGCTGGCGCTGGTCCCGCTGATCCAGGGAAAGCTCTTCCCGGCCCCAGCAGCGCCCGGCCGCTGCCTCTCCCCCCGAGCACGCAGCGGGGCAGCGAATGTGCTGGAAAATAAACACGTTTCCTACAGCTCCGCAGGCGCAAATGTTGCCCTTGGCCGCGGCCGCTCGCAGCTGAAGGGGCTTTTTGTTGGGGAAACGGCTGCAGGAATTATTTGAAATCTCCTCCTCGTTTTCTCCTCCTGCCTCCTTCTCCCAGCCTTTCCCAAACACGATCCCGGGGGATTTGCAGCGCTGCCCTACACGGCTCTGGAGCATCCCCCGTCACTGGGGCAACCCAAAAGCCCAAACTCCTGCACTTCCAGCTCTTATCCAGCTTTCCCCCCGCCACCCCGGGCTCTCTCCTGCCTCCCTCCCAACCCTCCCAATTAAACGCTCCCGAGCGAGGTTGTCTGGAAGCTCCGCAGCTTCAGAAATCCCAGCAGGTCGCCTCTGAGGAGCACTTTCAAAGCTTTATCCACTCTCTCAGGGCGGCTCTGGGAGCTGCTGCAGCTCCCGGCTGGATGCGGGCAGCCAGCGGGAATGGGCACAGGGATAACAAAGGGACGGCACAGCCAGAGGCGGTGCTGTGCCCGGGTTTTTAGGGAATGCCAGGTGGCGCTCACCAAAGCTCCCAGCCCGTCCTGCACCGCTGGAACTCGGGGCGCCGCTTCCAGAGACAACCAGGACAGGGCTGGAGCAGGGAAACATCCCTTGTTTGCATCCATGAGGAGTTTGATTCCTATGTCAGGATGCCTTGGACACGCCCAGCATTCCCTGCCGGGCTGTATCAATATGAATTTCCAATCCTCCAGGAAACCCACTGAATCCTGGTGGGATTTTTGCCAGAGCCAATGCCCTGGGCAGGTATGGAATTGTTCCTTGGTGAAAAAGTCAGGGAAGCTGGTGTTCTTCCTTGGAGACCCAGACAGCTGGATCACCCATCCATCCATGGCTCCATCCATCACTCCATCCATCCATCCACCCATCCATCCAGACCCCCTCCAACAGCTCCTGCTACCCCACATGGGCAGAGGGAAGGGACAGGGAGGGAGATGAGTCCATATGGAGAGGATGGAGATCTGTGGGGTGTTCCTGTTGGGATCTGGGGAAGGGTGAGGGGACGGTGGCAGTGCAGCCGCCGGGGCTGCTGGCAGTGTCCGGGCTGCTGGCGAGACACAGCTGGATGGCTCCGCTTTTTTCCAGGCCTGTGTCTCAGTTTCTCTGTACTTTATGTGTTTTTATTTCCTATTAAAAGCAGCGCTGTCTCATTTCCTCCGTGAAAAACAAGGCCCTCTCAGCGAGATGAATTCCTCCAGCTCCAGCACGGCCCGGGCCCGCTCTGAGAAATCACCCCAGGCTGTGGGGCCCTGCTGCCTCCTGCCCTCTCCTCCCCTCTCCCTGCCCCACAGCCCCGCTGGGGAGAGGCTGGATCCTTTTCCAGGGCCAGATGGATGCAGACATCCATCAATCCAGCACCGGTCGCTGTTGGAGCCTCCCCTTCCCTCCCAGGAACCTTCCTTGTTCCGGGCAGGTTTTGGCTCAAGGAACGGGAGCCAGCGGTGCTTTTCCAGGCTGCTCCATCCCCTTGCCATGCTGGGAAGACGCTGGGGGCTGCAGGAAAGGGCTTGGAGCCCTCTGGGTGTCCCGGCATCCCCAGGCAGGAGGGCCAGACCCTCGCAGGCCACGGGAGCAGCTCCCGGAGCATCTGCCTGGGCCGGGAGCAGCGGCGCGGATGCCTTCGGGATGAAAACACTTCCTCTGCCTCCCACCTCCACCTGACATTTGGGAGAGCGGAGCCGCGGCTCCCTGGAGCTTTCCAGATTCTCTTAACCGGAGCCATCACAGGGGCGGCTCGCGGTGCCGGAGGGAGGGAGGGAGGGAGGGAAGAGGTGTCAGGGCAGCGCTGGCTCCGGGGGAGCCTGGCCGGGAGCCGGCCCCGGCCGTTGTCCGGGGAGCCGCGCGTTTATCCCGGGCCAGACCCGGGGGAGGTTGTCTGAGCCCGGGGTGTGGCTGGGGACTGGCTCCGTGGCTGGGGGGGCGCTCAGCACCCGCTCCCCGCGGCCCCGGGGGGCACCGCGGGCCGTGTCACCC
Source organism: Atrichornis clamosus (assembly GCA_013400975.1). Classification (NCBI taxonomy): domain Eukaryota; kingdom Metazoa; phylum Chordata; class Aves; order Passeriformes; family Menuridae; genus Atrichornis; species Atrichornis clamosus. The sequence goes on from WBMZ01013944.1 coordinate 32,967, forward strand.
CGGGGAGGGTCCCTGGGAGGGGTCCCCCCACTCGCGGGCTCAGCTCAGGCTGCCCAGGGAGGGCGTGGGACAGGGCAGAGCTGTCACCCCGCCGGTGCCAGGAGCTGCCTGGGCCTTCGCCAGCCCCTCCACACCAGGATTTGACATTCCAGATGTTTTGGGGGCTCGGCATGGAGCAGGAACAGCCACCGAGCCAGAAATCCAGGCTGGAGAGCGGCAGCATCCTGTGGCGTTTTCCCAGCGCCCCAGGGAAGGGTCGGGAGGGAGATGCTGCCCCTTTTGTCCGCCCCACATCCCCGTGGGCACTGTCACAGCCCCACGGCTCCGGGCACCGCCAGCACTGCCACCGCCCTTCCCTGATGCCGGTCCCCTCCACTTCCAGGCCTTCCTGGGAAAAGCAGGATCCACTTCCAAGCAAACTGCAGGAAGGCAGCTGACAGCCCTGCCTCTGGAAGACCGGGAATACAGCGAGCCCAAGGCCACCACAAGCTTCACAATCGCCTCCAACGCCCTGGAAGGTGGAGAGGGAGAGAGGGGAATGTTTTGTGCGGGGGCAGAGCTGAGCTCCCTGTGCTGGGCCACATCCCGCCCTCCTTCCCTGTTCCCAAACTCCCCAGGGCTGGTCCCCTCCTGGGCTGCACCCGAGACCCCCAGGGCTGCAGATTGTGTCCATTTTGGGGTTAATCTCCCTTCTGGCCATGCTGCAATTTGGCATCCCCCGCGCTGGGGACGGAAAGCAGGATTTTGGGATGATGCTGTTGGGGCTCCCGGGCTTTGCTCTGGCTCTGCTCGAGCCCCTGGAAAACATGGGGATGGGCATGGCTGGAAGACAGCAGCTCCTGGGAAGGCTCCTGACAGCTGATTTTATGGAATTGGCAAATGTCTCTCCGCTTCTCCTTCAATCAAAGGGAATGTCCAATATTGAGGGATGAGCCGAGCTCCTCAGGCAGGGAGAAATGGAAAGTTGCTGCTTTTCCAGCCTGGAGCTACGGATTTAGGATGAAAGGTTGGGGCTTGTCAGGGTGGAAGGGCTGGCAAGGCTCTGTGGCTGCAGCTCCAGGATCAGGGAAAGTGGATCCAGGTATCTCCTGCCTATTCCCAGCTCCTGGGACAGCCTGAGGTGAGGGATTGTCACTTGAAGAGGGAAAAAGAAAAGCCAGACGTGAGATGAGGCAGGTGCACGTTGCTTGGACAACCTGCCAAGGTTTTCTCTGGAGGCTGAGGGCTCCAGCAGCAAATTCCCAGGGGATGGGGCTGGGAGATGCTGGGAGAGGAGAGCAGGGAGTTGGGAAAGAGGGTGTGGCTGAGGCTGGAGACATCCAGGAAGGAAAGGCACATCAAATACCTGACCTTGGGTCTTCCCAGGTGTGGGATGAGCAGCACCCGAGGGCAGGGGATGGCCTTGGCCAGGGAGTGACCAAATCCAGCTCATCCCTTTGGGATGGAATTTCACACCTTCAGCCAGAAATTCCAACCGGTTCCCAAGCCTGAGGGCACTGCGGGATGATCCAGGGAATGTCTTCCCCCCAGGCTGGGCCTCGCTGGGAGCTGGGGACATCAGGGACTGCAGGGAGTGGCCTCAGGGGAGGTTTGTGCCTTGCACAGAGGGTTTTTTTAGGCAGGGTTGGGATTCATGGATTCAGATTTGCTGTGGAAACGTTTGTGCCTTCATCCGAGGATTTTCAGGGCTCTGAAAGTCAGGGAAGATGGAAAGTGCGGGTCCAGAGGTGGCCTGTGGGACCGGCTGTTTACTGGGCTTTGGGAACACGCTGGGCGAGGGAGGAAATAACACATGGACAAAATCCTCCAAGGATGCAGAACTGGGAGGATTTGCAAATACCAGAGAGGACAGAGGGGTTAGAAAAATCTGCAGGAAGCACAAAGGCCCAGCTCGGAAAGTGCAAAGCAAATCCATCTGGAAGGGAGCGGGGAATGGCAGCAGATGCTGCAAGCTCCTTGGGCAGGGGGTCACGAGGGGCCTGCTCGAGTGTTTTGGGAAGGGGCTGGAGGGGATTGGAGGGGCTCGCTCAGCTCTAATCTCTGCCAGCCAGCTTGTCCAGGGATTTTGGCAGTGCCTGTGGCTTCGGGAAGGCTGAGCTCTGCCCAAAAGCGGTGCTGGCTGGAGCCCCTCGAGCTGACCCGGGGCTCTGGCCGTGCTCTCGCCGCCGCCGCCGCCGCCTTATCCCGCGGGCGCCAGCTGGGATTGCAATTCCCGGGATAAAAATGCGCCTCAGGCTCCCGGCGCGACGTCCCAGGGCTCCCAGCGGAGGGTGGGTCACAGTCCCCTTCCTGAATTGCTGTCACTGTCCTGGAGTGCCAAGGCAGGGCAAGGGCTGGGAAATAGGGATAAGAGTCATGGAGTGAAACAGCTCCAGGGTGGTGGGAGCCTGATCCCACACTGGCAGCCCTGGGCAAAGCCCGATTGACGTGGGGAGTGTGGGATGAGGAACCTCCCGGCTCCATCCCCGTGATTTCGCGTGCGTCACCCCCTCCTCTGCCCCACAAACCCAGCAGGGCTCCGCACTTCCCTCCCCACTCCCGGCGGAGTCCCGTGCAGGGATTCCCAGGTCCGGGAGAGCCGGGGGAGGGATTCTGGCGGGGGGGATTCTCCAACGCTGTGCCTGGAACAGCCCCAGCCCTTTCGGCACCTCCAGGGAAGCGCCCCCTCGAGTGGGGTGGCCGAGGGTCACTCGGGGCAGTGGGGAAGCTTTAGGAGGGGCATTGGGGAATTGTTAAGAGGGACAGTGGGGATTTTTTAAGAGGGGCATCGGGGAATTTTTAAGGAGGCTCCAGAAGATTAAAGGCGGATTGATTGGGCCTTAATAGCTCTGCCATAAATTCCTTCTCGGAGTTCAGTGAAATCCTGGCGCTCCCAGAGCTCCCTTGCTTATTAAACACCCTAATGAAGTGATTTGATTAAACACAGGGAAGTCGTTCTGGCTGCCCCGGTGCCTTGTAGCAACCTGGGAATGCAACGTGGGAATGCAACCTGGGAGTACAACCTGGGAATGCAATACAACCTGGGAACACTGAGGCCGTTTCTCGGGAGCTGAAGTGCTTTGAGATGCTGATTTTGCGGTGATTCGTTGCCATTGTCCTTGTTTGTCACCTCCCGTGTGGGGACACCCGGGCAGGAGCCTCGGTGCCAAGGGCTCGGAACCAAAGGGACAAAGAGCTGTGGCACGGAACTCGGGGGGTTGCATGACTTTGTGGGGGATAAATCCAGGGCTTTTCCTCTAGGAATGCCGCGGTCTGGGGGCTTGAGCTGCCAGCACGGAGCAGGGAGGGACGGATGTCCCGGGAAGGGCAGAGCGAGCTCCGGCTGCGGAGGCTCCCCTTGGATCCCCCTTGGATGGGAGCGGGGCGGGCAGTGGGATGGGCAGCTGCTGCCAGGAGCTGCAGTCATTAACGGCAATAATTAATAGCAACGGTTTCAAAACGAGCTGGAGAGGGGAGGGAGAAGAGGAGAGTCCGGGCTGCGGAGGGAGAGTGGGAAGGAGCCGCGTGAGTAAGAGGGAGAAGGAGAGAGGAGGCGATGTGACCTCTGCAGAAACACAAATTACTCAGCTCCTTCTGGCTGCATCAAAGATTTTCTGACTCACCAGCCCCAGGATTTAACCCCTGGCTCCCGGGCTGTGCTGGCAGCCCGGCGGGATGCAGGGATGCAGGGATGCAGGGATTCAGGGATGCAGGGAGGAGGCTGCTCCGGCTGCTCCTGCCAGGTGTCCCCCGTGCTCCTGGAGCTGAGGGAGGATCCAGATGCCCCCCAGGCTTTGGGCTTGTCCAGGGACCCCGGGAGTGAAGGGGTGGAGGGGTGAGGATGAGGGATGAGGGATGAATCCCATCCCTTCCAGCCACCTGCAGTGCCAGATCCCAAATCCTGCAGAGGTGGCTCGTTCATCCCCTCTCCTCCCTCCTCACATCCTCGGGAGCTGCCTGAGTGCAGGGCTTGACCAAGAGGCTGCGGGGGGGAGTCTGCATTCCCAGATTTTTCCATGAAAACTCAAAAAATCCCATTCTATCCCAGCCCCAGCTTCTCCTTCCACACCCCCCATCCCTGCTGAGGGTGAAGGACTCAGGAGCAGCCTCCAGACAGCCCCACCCTTCCCTGCTCTCCTTCCTTGAAGGAGTTAAACCCTCCCAGGCTCGGGGTTGTTCCTACACCCGTCTGGGGGAATAATTGGGAATAATTGGAAGCAGGCTGCTGCCGAGCGGAGCTACTTGCTTGGAGAGAGTCTGAGCTGCTGCTCCCCTCCCTGAACCTGGCCTGGAATGCCGGGAACAGCCCGAAATAATGGTGGACATCGGATCCAGTCCCCCCTGTTCCCAGGGCAGGTCCCGAGGGACACCAGTGCCAGGAATTTGCTGCTCCCAGACCACCTGGAAAAACAGGAAAGAGGAGAATATTCCAGCAGAGGAGGGAAAGCAGGAGTCGGGAGGCGACAGAAAGGCCGTGCCCATGGAGCAGTGCCTGGGAATGGCTGGGAATGGCTGGAGGGAGACGGGGCAATCAGGGATGGAGCTCGGCGAGGTGGAAAAACCGGGAGGAGCTCGATTTATTCGCGGTGTCCCTGCACCTCCTTCCCTGCCGCTTTTCCATCACGGCTTGGGAAGGGTTTACCTGGAGCTTGGGCAGTGACTGGAGACAGGCTCGGAGCAAAGCCGGCACCACAAACCCGGCCCGGGCTGGATAATCCCGGGCTGGATAATCCCGGGCTGGATAATCCCGGGCTGGGCTGTCGGGGCCTCTGGGCTTTGTTTAGAGCAAGCCGGGATTTTCACCAGGACAACTTTCAGTTGTGATTTCCTGCTCCGCCAGGAGAGGCAGAAACCTCATCCCAGCTGCCTCCGTGTCCTGCCTTTTCCATTCCCGGGTCTCTGGAAGAGCAGAGGGAGAGCAGCGACTGGAGCTGGACAAATCCCGGGGTTTCAGTTTCACTGGAAAAGCCCCACATTCTGCTTTTTTTTTCCCACTCCAAAATAATAGAAAAACAAAATTAAGACGTTTCCTGTGAAACAGAACCGTCGGAAAAATCTCCCTCAAAGTCGAGGGAAATGCTTTTTGTGTTTTTAAGACAATCCAAACATTTCACTCCTATTTTTACCTTCAGCAAAGCCCTTAGTGGGAAGTGGAGGCTGTTTGTAGGGATGAGATTTCACTGGCATCCGATGGGCTTTGCAGCGCTCGGCTCCGTGGGGTGGGAATCAGGGATTTTGGGGTGTTTGGCCAAATTCTGTCCCCCTGAAGGTGCTGCCCCTTTTTTCAGGCAAAGCCTGGGGTTGAATAAAGGGAATTTGGGGATATTCCGCAGCATCTCTTCCCACTTGGTGAGGGGCGAGTCCCGGTATCCCAGCTCCTGGTGCTGCTGCTCCCGCACAGGAGGGGCTGACCCCCCATCCAGAGGGAAATCAGGCGCTCCCTCCCCTCTGGAATGGCTGAACTTATTCCTGCCCCATCCCTTTGCACAACAGAGCCTCAGAAATTTGGGTGAGGAGCAGCCACACAAAGCCAGGAAAGGGCTGGGAGATAAGTCCATGCTCTGGATCATTCCCAGCTCTACCAGGCTTGGGGCTGATCCCGGGATTTTACAGCCCCTGATCTCTGCCAGGGGGTAAGGAAAGTGTTTATGGGGAGAGGGGTGTGAGGATGCAGCCCTTGGAGGACCTCCTGGAATGGTTTTGGAAATCTAATTCTTCCCTGCTCCAGCGCTGGCTCTTAACTCTTCCCTGGAAGAGGGAGAGGGCTGGAAAACCCCCTGCTCTTCCTTGGGCATGCTGGATGCTTGGGAATGGCCAGTGGGAGAATGGAATTGTCCGGCTGGGGAAGGGGTTGGAAGAGAAGGGGGAAAACCCCACCTGGAGTTCCCTGGGGAGGGAAGAAACCCATTTCCCGTGGGATCTTTGTTCCTTGGAACAGGCTGAGGTGAGAAAATTTAGTTCCAGAAGGGATGCTGGGTTTGGGATTGAGGTGAGAGTGAGGGGGGCAGAGGGAGTTGGGGACCAGAGCCTGAGTGCGCCTGAGGAGCCCCAAAATTTCTGGGAAATGGGGTCTGGAGAAGGGGGATAACTCAGCAGGAGGGCGATGTCCAAGGGCAGAGCAGAGGGGCTGAGGTTTTCCAGGTGTGGGGAAGCACAGCTGGAAGTTGGGTGGGCTGGGATTTTGCCCGGAGCAGGGGCAGGAGGTGGCCAGAAGGATCCGGGACGCAGGTCCCGGGTGAGGGACGGATTCCTGCGGGGTCTGGCACAAAGTTTAGGGAGAGATGGACTCAATCCAAACCCCTGGCAGCTCTGAGGAGTCCAAGAAAGGAGCTGGATTTCTGGCTGGGATATTTGGAGCCGTTGCTGGCGATCCCTGGGGCTTTGACAGGAGCCTGTTGTCCGGGCCAGGCGAGGGAGACGCAATCACAGGACACGGCCACGGAGATTATTCCCCAAATCCAGCCCGTGCATCCATCATCCCACCTCCCTCCGTGCTCCCTGATCTCATCTGGAATTCCTTTGGAGCTGTTTTCCAGGGGACAGCAGGTGGCTCCCACGGCCGAAGGGTCAGCGCTGTGCTTCCGGCAGGATTATGGGGGGTTGTCTCCTTGCTGTGGAAATCTCTCCATGATTTTTCCCTCTTGTACAAGAAAGGAATATTTATTAATGAAAAAGATTAATGAAGAGGCTCTCCCTCACCCTCTGGTGAGGGCTGCAGGCCAGGAAGGGGCCGGGGAGGGTGCAGAGCTTGGTTATCCCTAGGTAGGAGCATCCCAGTTCATTTTTCCAAGGGGAAGCAGCCCCTGGGGGGGATGCAGAGCCCCCCAGGCTGTGCCTCCCCTCCCTCCTGGATGTCTCCTTCCCAGGGAATGTGGTGGGAGCAGCCGTGCTCCAGAGGCAGCTGATGTCATGCAGGGAGAGCGTCCGGCTGGCTCCGGCCTCGGGAGAGGAAAAATACCGGACCAGGAGGAGGAGGAGGAGGAGGAGGAGGAGGAGGAGGAGAAAGAGAGGATGAAGTCCCAGGCCAAGGAGGGACCAGACACGAGTCAGGTGTTTCCACTGCAGTGTCTGCGTGGGGAAGGCCAGGCAGGGACGGGAGGTGATGGAGCTGTTGGATTTGGGAAGCCAGAGGGATCTGGGGGCACCCACTGGGCCCCCACCCCGGCAGGAACAACCCAGGGACACTCCTTGTCTTCTGCATCCCTGATGCCTTCAGGATTGTCCAAGAGTTCGTCCCGGTTGGCTCCCAGTGTCCCCGGTCTGGGGTGGGCAGACCCTCACGGGGTTGATTTGGGGTTTATTTAAAGCCCCGGGCCTGAGTGGCCTCTTGTGGTGCTGGGTCCCACCACAAATTCTGTGCTGGGCTCCAAACATTCCCTGCCACGGTTTCTGCTGGATTTCATCCGGAGTTCCCTTGAATCACCCCCTTGTTCCCGCCCTAACCCACGCTGGCAGCTCATCCCATGGCTGAGGTGACACCAGGAGCCCTCCCACCCTCCAAAACTGGTCCCTCTGGCTGCATCCAGGGATTCCCGGCTGGGAGGTGATGGATGTGACTCCAGGAGCCCTCCCACCCTCCAGAGCTGCTCCCCCCGGCTGGATCCAGGGATTCCTGGACGTGCTGCTCCCCAGGTGCTTGGGGGGGCTGTGCTGGGGTGAGGGAAGGCAGCAGCCAGGAAAGCGCCATTCCTCAGCTCCCAAAATATTTTGTTCCCGGTGTCCTGCTAAAGCGGGCAGTGGGAGGAGCCGGTTCAGGGACGGGTCAGACTCCTGGAGCTCGCAGGGAGCGGGGAAAGCACGTCCTGGCTCCCAAAGCTGGATGTGCTGGAGCCTGGCAGGGGCAGGGCGGGTGCAGAGCCTGCTCCTCGCTCCCAGATCCCTTCCCTGGGCACATTCCTCACTTTCCCCTTCCCTGAAGGAGGTGGTGGGATGCCGGAGGCAGCTTTGGGATGGGAGCCCCGACCTGCGGCAGCATTCCCGGGGGGAGGATGCCAGTCCTTGCTCCCTAGGGAACAACCCCAGGGCGAAATCCCAGCCCTGGGAGCCTCCCGGGCTTGGAATCCCTTTATCTTTGCTTAATTAAAACGCCAGCCTCAATCTACACGAGCAGAGAGCCGGGACCCCTCATCCCTGCGCTGCTCCCGGCGCTGCCCAGATGGGGAATAATCGGGAATAACCGGGGCTGTGTTCTCTGGGAATGCTGGAGGCCACTCCGGGGGTCGCTGGGCTCTGCTGTCCCCGGGTTTGGTGGCCACAGCCTGGCAGGGAGCGCCGGGGGCCGTGCTGGGAGGGATCCCAGAGGGAAAAGGGGACCCCAGGGAAGATCCCGGCAGCCCGCGGTGGATCCTGCTCAGCCCCCGGGGCTGTGGCCACGAGCTGATGTCCCTGCCAAGGGCGAATTAGCGGCTGCTCAGCCCTGCAGGGGGGAAAGAAAATTAAAAAAAAATAAAAATAATAGGGTTTCTGGACTTGTCTCCCTCGGAGAAATGAGCCGGATGATTTAATCCGCGAGAAATGTGAGGTTTGGTGTGCTCTGGATCCCCTCCCTGCGCTTAAAGCAGCCA
>WBMZ01013945.1:0-31712 GCA_013400975.1 Atrichornis clamosus
GCCCCACTGCCACAGCCACTGCTGGCCAAACCATTACAGCTTCCTGAGCTCATGTCTGCAATCAAATGAAGTCAAATCCGTAAAACAGCAGGAAACCTGCAGGGGAACACGGGAAGGAAACATCTTTGAGAGCTAAAGCGGCGACTCACTGGAGGCTTGCAGGGACTGGTAGGAACTGGGATGATCACAGGATTAACAAACAGAAGAAGGAGCCCCAGATCTCAGAGGTGGAGCTGTTCATCCATGATCCAGGTGCTGGGGGGTTCCCCCTGACCTCGCTGGGAAGGGCCTGCCGGTCCAGGGCCCAGCTGAGACTTCCTGAGACTCTCCCATTCCTCCCCTCACCAAAGTGAAGGAGGAATCAAAAATCCAGAGCCAGGCAGATCAAATTTGGAAGTCTCTCATCAGCCTCATGTGATTTCACTCTGACTCTTAAATCTGCTTGCTTCAACCCACGGTAAAAAGACACATTCCAAAGGAAAGGCACATTCTTACAGGGCTCTGCTGCTGCCATCTGCAAATCATTATTTCTCCTTCACAAAAATAACTAAGTGCAAATGGCTATAAGAGGAGGAAGAAATTCGTTGGCTCCTCCCAGCAGGAATTTTTACCAGCAGCCAGAAAGGAGGAGAAAAGACCTGTGAACAGCGTGTCCACTTCCAAAGCTGAGGGAAAAGAGAGCAAACACTTCCTGCACCCCGCTGCAGAAAAGGTCTGCACGAGCACAGCCCACCCAGCGCCTTCCCAGAGCGCTGACTGAACTGACAGGAGAGGAGTGGATCAGATACTGGGAATAAATCCTTCCCTGGGAGGGTGGGGAGGCCGTGGCACAGGGTGCCCAGAGAAGCTGTGGCTGCCCCTGGATCCCTGGCAGTGTCCAAGGCCAGGCTGGACGGGGCTTGGAGCACCCTGGGATAGTGGAAGGTGTCCCTGCCCAGGGCAGGGGTGGCACTGGATGGGCTTTAAGGTCCCTTCCAACCCAAACCAGTCTGGGATTCTGGGACTCTGTGGCTCCACACCAACAAGGAACCAGCTCGGGGGTGTCTGACCCCTCCCAGTGCTGGGGCTGGAGTGACACTTTGTGCCTTTGGCTTCAATCTATCCTGGGAATGAGGAGGAGAAGCCTGGCTTAAAAAAGCAGCTGTTCAGCTGCTATCTCATATGATCTTTTAGACAAATTTTTTTCCTTTCCAGTGTGAGTCATGAGACTGGAACGAGTGAGATTGTAAAATTAAAAACATTATCAGCTCTCCATCACTGGAAACATAAAACCCCTTTTTCTCTCCAATGGCAATTAACAAGGAGCAACAGCAGTTACAACTCCAGTCTGCCATCTCCCCCTAATCTGCAGATAACCATTTCCTTAACCCCCCAGAGCAGCTGCTCCTTGTCTGCAGCACATGGTCCCTGCAGATGAGGCTGTCTTCAGGAGAAGGATAAGGACATAAAGGTAAAAAGGAGATAAAGAGATGGGGGAAATGCTGGCAGGCTAAAAAAAGAGGCAAAAACCTGCAGAGCTGTTGCTGAGAACCAGCACAGGAGGAGAGATGAGAGGGAACAGATGAACTGCTGGTGTTGGGCTTATGAACGTTCCGTGCACAGCCCGAGTTCATGGGGCCTCTTGCTGGGAGTCCTATGGGAATATGGAATTAGCAGCAGCTCCAGCAAATGGGGGATTTGAAGATTAAATCTCAGCTCTATGTAAATGCTTGTTTGCCACTGTACACCAGGCTGGGCTGGAGTGTTTGTTGTCACAGCTCGGGCCCTTAAAAAGTCCCAGAATGGGGTGGGTGGGAAGGGACCTGAAAGTCCATCCAGTGCCACCCCTGCCCTGGGCAGGGACACCTCCCACTATCCCAGGGTGCTCCAAGCCCCGTCCAACCTGGCCTTGGACACTTCCAGGGATCCAGGGGCAGCCACAGCTTCTCTGGGCACCCTGTGCCAGGGCCTCCCCACCCTCCCAGGGAACAATTCCTTCCCAATATCCCATCTACACCGACTCCCTTTCAGTTTGACCCCATTCCCCATGTCCTGTCCCTCCAGTTCCTGATGCAGGGTCCCTCCCTGCTTTCTCTGTAGCCCCTCCAGACCCTGGAAGGTGCTGTGAGCTCTCCACACAACCTCCTTGTCCAGGCTGAGCAGCCCCAATTCCCTCAGCCTGTCTCCACAGGGAAGGTGCTCCAGTCCCCTTATCCCCTCTGCAGCCTCCTCGGGACTCGCTCCAGCCTCCAGTCAAGCCGCAGCTGCTGCTGAGCAGGGATGTGCCACAGAGACAGAGCCAAGGCGAGGACTGTGCTGATTCCCTGGGCAATTCCATGGGTTTGCCCTCAGGAAGCCCAGCACTGGGAAAAGTCCATCTGTGCTGTGGCAATGCAGAACCTGCTCACACCTGAGCCCAGCAGCTGAGTGGCCCCTTCTCCAGGTGGTCCCTCCCCAGTCTGTCAGGGGGTGTCATGGGGACAGTGACCACACACATCTCCTGCTGTCCCCTGCCCCCTGAGCCCCACACCTCAGCACAGAAGGCTGGGTCACCTGTGATTTCCCCTTGTAAATCCATGGGGGCCATTCCTAATGGCCCTTTTGTCCTTCAGGTACTTGGAAGTGGCTCCCAGGATTAGTTGTTCCATCACCTCCTAGGGCTGGAGTGGAGGATGACTGGCCTGTAATTCCCTGGCCTGTAATTCCCTGGCCCCTCTTTCTTGCCCTTCCTGAAGACAGGGGTGACTCTCTTCCAGTCCTCAGGCACCTTTCCCAGTTGCCAGGAGCTTTCCAAGACAATTGAGCGGCCTCTGGATGCCATCAGACATCTCCCTCAGCATCCCTGGGGATTTGTGTGTCAGGCTCATTTATATGTTCCCTAACACAATCCTCCTCCCAGTCTCCTTTATTCCAGAGCCAATACAGCTTCTCCAAGACATCCCTGCTCCAGACTTTCCCTCTGGTCTTGGGGTTCTCCAGGAGGAGCCTGAGCAAGATGAAGGACATTGAGGACCTGTCCCTTCTCCAGCTGCCCAGCCCCACCCAGCAGCAGCCCCACACTTTCCCAAGTCTTCCTCCACCATAGATTGACCCTTAGGAGTTTTTGGTGTTGCCCTCCAGGTCTTTCACCAGATTCAACTCCAGGTGGGCTTTGGCTTTCCCACACACCTGGATAGTGCCTGGATTCCCTGTGAGTGATCTGACTCTGCTTTCACCCTTGGAATGTTTTGTTTCATGTCTGAGCCTCGTCAGGAGCTCCTTCTTCACCCACGCAGGCCTCCTGCCACCTTTCCTTGATTCCCTGCATGCAGCAAAGAACCACAGGCAGATGATCCTGGAAAATCAACCCATGCACCCAGACCTTGCTTTAATTTTTGTGCTTTGTTTTAAAGGAAGGTCAATCTAAAGTAACTCTGAGCATCTTCCAGTCTTTTTGGATCTCCTCCCTGAGCTGAGAAGTCTCAGCAAGCTCTACCAGAGCTACACTTAGATCTCACACTGATAAAATACTACAGATGAGACATCACAGAGGGATGATTTGGGCTTTGTTTTTCTTGAGCATAAAAGTGCTAGAAGCAATTTTCCCTCTCTTTTATCCAAACCTGAAACATATTATTGAGCTCTCTAGATTCCATTAAGGCATCAAAGCTGTGTTCCACACCATGGTTCTTTCAAAAAAAAAAAAAAGAAAAAAAAAATCAGTGTGCTAAAAAGAAAATCCAAACTCCAAAGTCTGCTTTCAGCTTGAACTGTCAAAATATTTCCAGACGCAGCGCAGGTACACACTGAGGACTGCCAGTCATTCCAGATGCCTTCCCTGGAAAGGACCATGTTCCTTTCCTGCTTGCTAAGTTTTTAATTCGTTTTGTGGGCACGCTCCATCCTCCGTCTGCGTGCAAGGGGAGTAAACAAGCAGAGATGTGCAGCGGGACACCCCCGGAAGGCGTGTGAGAGAGCACACAGCTCACACGTCACTGCTGCTCCCAGCACCAGCCACCAGGACTGGGAGACATAAACACACCACAGGGCTGGCGCTTCTCAGCAGGTGTTAGGACAGCTTTAAAAAATCTTTGTGGTAGGTTTGTGAGCCTTAAAAGGTCTGATTTAACTCGTTCAGCAGTCACCAAGGGCCTCTCCTGTTCACAGCGGCTGCTGCGCTCCCTCTGTCCCAGTGTCAGTCCCTGCTCTGATCCCATCCTTCTGATCCCATCCTTCTGATCCCATCCTTCTGATCCCACCTTTCCCTTCCTCTGGCTGGGCCCACATGGGGCTCTCCCTGCCATTCCACCCCAGACACCCCCAGATGAACAGACCAAAGCAACCAGAGCCAGTTACTAAACCAGCCCACCTCTTGTGAACTCTTGGCAGCTTCACATCCTCCAAGAGCTTCTCCTGCCTCAGATGAGGACTTTGAGTGAGACTTAGACCACCTGTGACCAATTCCACCTCTTTGGCAGCTTTTACAGGAAAAATCCATGTTGAATTGAGGCATCTTGGGCCCCTTAAGATCCACCTGAAGCCAGGCAACCTGAACCCAGCTCAGGGACAGTTTCAGGAGGACTGAAGCTGCTTTAGGGAGGAGCTGTTCCCACCAGGAACAGCCACGTTGTTCAAGGCTGGCAGCAGGATTCATGGAATCACTGAGAGGTTTGGGTTGGAAGGGACCTTAAAGCTCATCCATGGGCAGGGACACCTTCCACTAGAGACTGGAATGTGGCTGACTGAAACCAGGAATTCTGGGGCAGATCCAGGCCAGGAGGCACCGTGTCACCTTGAGGAGGAGGGTTTCCTCTTCCTCTCCTTAGTTAAAAGTGATTTTTCTCAGGAAGGTGGTGCCAGGTACCCCGAGCACACCCTGCTGGCTCCAGGCACACTCCTGGATCTGCTCTGGTTCCGAGGGCACAGCAGGAGCACAACTGGATCACCACAGGATCACCACGGGATCATGACAGGATCACAATGGGATCACCACGGGATCACCACGGGATCACCACGGTCAGCTGCCCAAACCCAAACACTGCCTTGTGCTCTTCAAACAAATGCCCTGTACCCAATTCCCTGGTGCCTCTTTTCCTAATTGAGCGGCTTAATTAGTCCATGATGAGTTATTGCACACATTAGTGGGAAGGCCATGGATAAGCACCGTGCTGCTGCCTGGCTCAGCACAGGCTCCCAGCCACACCAAATCCAGTCAGTGAGAAAATCTCCATGGTTTGAGCTCTGTGGGTTTCAATTTTTACCTCGCTGCTTCTCCTGCCAAGGCTTCCCAGCTGCTTCAACTGCAGCTCAAGCTTATTTTGTCAGAATTAAAGCTTCTCTTGTTCAAAAAATGAGAGACTTTGCGATGTGGTTCAGGTTGGAATTAGTCTTGGAGGTCTCTTCCAACATTAATGATTCAATGATTTCCTTAATTATCAGTTTGGTAACAGTATGGATATTCAAAAGCAGATGGCAAACAGGCCAAAACACCTCCCCAAGCTGCACAGACAGCAGTGCTGGGGAGCTCCCACCACTGCACAGCCATGGCTGGGATGGGTTTTGGTGCAGAACTGGTACTGAGTCCTTCAAAAAAACCCTCATTCTCAACAAACCTCAAAGCTCAGACCCATGAAAAGATATCCAAGGTCCTCATGAATTATACGCTGCTCCTTTGTCTCTTAAACTCAGGATAGTATCTCTCAAATCAGGATGTTCTGAGATTCTGTGACCATCAGTTCAGGGTAGCACATGATTTTTATTCTTGGAATTAGTGGCAGTGAATTGGAAGCTGGATTTGCTGAGTGCAGTCTCCAAATATATTCTCTGCTGCATAAAAAGGCACAGTGAAAGGCCCCTTATTCCTGTTTTAAAGATGTAAATCAAAGTACAAAATAGTTGCTCAAAATTCCAGAAGGAGCCTGGAACAGCCAGGCCAAAACTCCAGGGCTGGTTTGTGCAAAGGACTGACCTTTCCAAGGCACTGGAAATAGGTGAAATCTCACATTTGCTGCAGACAATAAGTAAGGATGGGAGGAATTAAGGGGAAAAAAAGGAAAAAAATCTTGCTCTTTGCTTATTTATAGCCCCAGTCTGTGCTGCAGAAGACTCTGTGCCTGCTCACACCCAGGAGACTGCAAAGAACCACGGCCAGATGGGCAAATTCCCCACAAAAGCCTCATCAGGGACATGGAAATGGATCTTTTTTCCTGATCAGGAAGCTCAAACTGACAACATTCAGTTTGCAGAAAAGTCATTTTTCAGCTCTGAGCCCTGCTTTGCAGCAAAGATGGTAAAATTCATGGCGTGCCTGGAATGAATGCAGGCCTGGACCTGGCTGGGATGTTAAACCTGAACTTCATCAGGCAGGAGAAAAGGCTGGGATTTAATTCATCCCCTGAACTTATCACAGCTGTGAACAGGAAGGAAACAGGGAAACAATAATTTATGCTGGGTCAGCGTTTCTGGCTTCAGGCTCCCAAATTCCATCATTTTCAGCTGGTGTAAGGCTTGGTCCATGGAATCAGCCATCCTCCAAGAAATTAATGGCATTTGTATCAATAATTAATGCTGCCACAATTTCCCTCTCCCAAAAACCAAAGCAGCCCTGACTTTTACAAGGAAGTTAGTCGATATAATTATATATATATATATATATATTTATATCCAATATATAAGCACTGCTGTTTAATCCTGCTGGTCCAGGGGTGCTCAACCCCTGCTGTGTGACACCATCAGGCTCTGCATCCACAGCAGCCCCAAAGGTGCCTTGCATTCAGGAATTCAGTTGAAGAACCGAAAGGCAGCCTCTGGAAGCGCTGTGCCCAGGCAGGCACATCAATTCCTGCCCACGATTAACCAGGGTGGAACAACAGCATGGAACCTGCGAGCAGCCCTCGTTCTCTATTGACTAAAATTCATACTTTGCTGTCAGATAAAGGCCACTGCCAATCTCCCGCTTTGAGGGAGCCACTGGGAGTGAACCAGGAGCAGGAAATGCTGGAGCTGCTTTTCAAACCAGGGAAGGCTTCAAAGTGATGAGAGGGAAAAGCAGAAAGGCTGTGGGAAGCAGAGTGATGGGAGGTTACACAGCCACTGAGAAAAATGGGATTATCTCAACAACCTTGAGACAAACACCCTTCATTGTGACAGGCTGTGTCTGGAATTTGTTTCCCTGCTTTTTTTAAAAAAAACCCTGCTCTTCAGCTACTTAAATTCTCTTTACTGTTCCACTTTTCATGTTGTCCTCTTCTCAAATCATTTTGACTTCAATACAGACTTTGGAAACACATTCCTGATGGAAGTGAGGCCATTGCTGGGACAAACCCTTTCCTGTCCTCTCCTATTTTAGCTGCCTGCACTCCAAATTATCAACTGTGATATTAAGAGAAAAGGTAAAGCAAGACAAGGCTTATTTATTAATCCTGCTGTTTCACTGGTGAGACATCACAGAGCCGAGGCTGCTACTCAAAATGTCCTTTTAGATGTGCAGTGGCTTTTTTATAATGTGAAATGTTGATTATAATCACATCTGTAACGTGAAATAGGGAGTTAAAATATTTCAATGAGGTCACAAAACTAATTTCATTTGGTGCTTCTAAGCAGTGCTGAAGTTTGGGCAGCCCCTCCTTTTCTCAGCACTGCTGACAATTGGCTGCCCTGAAGAGCCTAGAAATGAACTCCTTCACTGGGTTATTTTTATTATTCTCCACAGAACACACAGCTTCTGCTAACACTGAAAAATCCCCACTTTAAGTTGTTTGAATTCACAGATTCATGCAGTGACTTGGGTTGAAAGGAACCTTAAAGCTCATCTTGTTGTCTTTCAATGTTTGTATCATTTTGTGAGTACTTTGAGCATGAAATGGTTTATTGCAAAATACACAAGAAGTATTTGCTGTATTTGGAAGATTTGTGCTGCACTCTATTTGTATTTGCAAGAATTTGTGCCAGCTCAGGGTGTTCCATGATCCTGCAATTCCTGTCTCTGCACACAAGAGTATCTTGCTCAGTTTTATGCACATAAGATTCCCCTCTCTTGGAATGAAACAAAACCAGTGAGTGGAAAACAAGAGCAAAGAACCATTTACCTGTACCACAATATTGCAGTATTTGCTTCCAAAAGCAGCTGCTGTGACTGCCATGACCGTGTACAAGTCATGAATATAAACCCATTGAAATCAACACAAGTCAGTTTGGAATTAAACTCTGGAGCCTCCACAGTTTTCCAAGCTGATACTTTAAACACACAAAATCCACTACCACATGGAATTTCATTCGAATGTATGGGGCTGCATGAAAACAGAGATCTTGGAAGGGCTGTTTCCAGAGAATGCCAGCTCAGACAGCAGCTCTCCCTCACCACACTGGTGCAGGACCAGTGCCGAGCCCTTGGCAGACCCCAGGATCAGATACCACACATATCTATCCGTGTATATATTATACACACACGGGATGTGTGGACTGGCACAGCCTCCCCTCTCCTGCCACGCTCCACAGGGATTCCTCCAGGCTCCTTCCATGCCCTCAACACACCAGGGACTAACTCAGCCTTCTCTGTTGGCCACTTTGCAGGGAAAGTTCTACTTCAAGAGCTGCATCAGAGGTAGAAATTCAGTCACAGGGATGTGGTGAAACACCTGCAGACACAGGAACCACCCAGACAACAACTTCCATTTCTGAATGGCCATCCCAGGATTTTTCTGGAGCAATGAGGAGATCACAAGATATTGAGGACACCCTTAGAAGAACACCAAATGCTGAGGGTGCAAAAGCCTGGGCAAGTCCTTAGAGTTTGTAGAAGAGCCACATAAAGTCTAAGCAGAAATCATACAATAAAATATACTCCAACATTTCCCCTGCTGCCATCCTGAAAACAGAGATAATTACGGATATTGAATTCAGATGTGATTTCATCCAACACCACAAACCCTTAGGACATGTGGGCGTGAGGGAGGCAAGGTCAGTGTGAGGCCAAAGCCCTGGCCTGGTTTGTATTTTCTCTTTCTAAGGAACAGGATGTGAGCACCTGATGTGGGCTCAGCCCTGCCCTGACACCCTGGGCAGGAGGGAGGGAACAAGAACAGGGTGAACGCAGCACTTTCTGTTCCTCTGAACAAACCAGGCCAGGAAAGCAGAGGAGCAGCAGCACACCCAGAGCTGGAGAGCACTCCTGCATGAATGGCTCATGGGAAGAGCAAACACAGGCACAGTCATCACTCCCACCAGGAATGTGGCTGCCCCTGGATCCCTGGAAGTGTCCAAGGCCAGGCTGGACGGGGCTTGGAGCACCCTGGGATAGTGGAAGGCGTCCCTGCCCATGGCAGGGGTGGCACTGGATGGGCTTTAAGGTCCCTTCCAACCCCAACAATTTTGGGAATCCGATCACAAAACAGCAAAGCAGCAAATCCCAGCCCAGCCCTGCAGCCCCAGCTGCAGGGACAGCTCAGCCAGACGTGGGGTTAGGGACAACTGGGACTTGAATCACCAAAATCTCAGCTGGCTGATCTAAACCACTGTGCTTGGTCACACTTCAAGCACTCCAGCACCCTCCTGCCATTGCAGAGATGATCATCAAATCCCAGGATCACTGAGGTTGGAAAAGCCCTCCCAGCCCAAGGAGTCCAAGCTGTGCCCCATCCCCACCTTGTCCCAGCCCAGAGCTCTGAGTGCCACGTCCAGGAATTCCTTGGGCACCTCCAGGGATGGGGACTCCAAACCTCCCTGGGCAGCCCCTTCCAGGGCCTGACCACCCTTTCCATGGAGAAATTCCTGCTGATATCCAACCTGACCTCCCCTGGCACAGCCTGAGGCCGTTCCCTCTCCTCCTGTCCCTGTTCCCTGGGAGCAGAGCCCGACCCCCCCTGGCTGCCCCCTCCTGTCAGGGGCTTGTGCAGAGCCAGAAGGGCCCCCCTGAGCCTCCTTTGCTCCAGGCTGAGCCCCTTCCCAGCTCCCTCAGCTGCTCCTGCTGCTCCAGCCCCTTCCCAGCTCCCTCAGCTGCCCCTCACCTGAGTTACAATGAATGGAAGCTCAGTGGGGTACAGCAGGTCAGGTTCCCCGGGGTCCCACATCCCCAGCCCCTCCTGCAGTGTCCCCTCGAGCCCCAGTGACCACAACCATGGCCCTGCAGGCAGCTCCGACCTCACCAGGACCGTGCTGGGCTGGCAGGTGTTTATTCCATGCCAAATCCAAGGATTTACATCAGCTATAAAAACAGGGAGCTGGCTGCATCTTCTCTTCCAGAACAGCTTCCACCCATCCAAGAGCCCCCAGTTTAAGCCAGATCTTTCCTTTGTTCCTGACCACTCTCCATCCAAGCTCAGTTGTTCAATGGGATGTGCCTGTTTTCCTGGCAAAAACAAGCCTTGGAGTCAACAGGAATTCAGATCCATAACAACAAATTGATGGAAAAAATTGCAATAGAACGAGCCAGAAAGCTTTTTTCTTGGCTGCTGTTTGGGAAGGAATAAATTCTGTTAGCTCAGAGTCACAAGTCAATAATTTTCTGTACTGGTTTAAACTTCATAAAGATCATGAGGAGCAATGGCACTGCACAAACATTTCAGTGCTTCCCCTGGATTCTTTTACATGAGGAAAAATAGGAAAAAATCATTTCAATAAAAGTTTTAAAGGAAAACGAACTTGGAAAAGCCAGGCACTAGCAGGCAGTTAATGACACCTTTTGTTTGTGCTGGGCAAGATGCCCAGAATGCCCAAAATTCCCTTTCTTTTCCCTGATCAAGCAGGCAGCCATTCAAGTGTCCCAAAGGCCCAACCACAGGGGTTGGGAAGTGATTAATCCTGCACCAGCTGACCCACTGCCATCCTTAATGTGTTTTCCCAGATAAAATTAGAAAACTCTTCATTCTCCCTTTGATTTGCACAATATTCACCTGCATTCCCAACCCCTCTCCCCACGTTCAGATCGGAGGAACTCGGCTCCAGACCCCCTGTGAAATTGAGTTTCATTTCCCAGGTCATGCATTATATTTTAATTAATTCTGCTAACTGCTCATAGCTATTAGCACAGTGCCAAGCTGAGACTTGGACTGATATAGGAAATTCCATGACAGCTCTTTCTGCAAGAGTATTTTTGCAGGGAAGTGTTTTCCCACGTCCCTGGTTTCGTGTGGAATTTGGGGACAGTGGGTGCTGTCCAGGTTGGCTGATTGAGAAGCCAAAGGCACCAAAGCTGAAGGAAAAGTGTGGAAAAGGTTCTGCCAGCTTTGCATGTGTGGCTTTTCCAGAGGAAATGAGAGCACAGAAGTTGGGTGCTTGGTCCACGCTGGTAACTCCTTTCCCAGATAATCCCTATCCACGCAGGCGTTTTGGGGCTGTTACATGGAAAGAGGATATTTCAGTAGATTGGAGCTGCTGGAAACTCTTTGACACCTGGGAGGGAAGGGCAGGTGGATCCAGCCCCCCTCCCTGGTGGTGGGGAGCAGGGAAGGAGCACCAAGAAATCCCTGTATTCCCTGAGCCGTGGAATCATTCCATGGTATCAAACAAGAGTTTAAGGTGCTGTAAAAATTCTGTCCAACATTTCCTTTTGAGGAAAGAAATCTGTTATCAGCACACTTTTCCATCAGCTGTGTGACACCAATGGAAACATTCCCACATGGAGAAAGTTTCAGTGTTTTCTTCCAAGGAATTCTGCAGCCAATTCAGGGTAATGCACAGAACCTGCATCATAAGAGCTCTGTCCCTCTTAAATAAGAAAACCCCTTCATTTTCTAAACATGGTTTCCACTTCATAGTCAGGAAAATAATATTCCAAGTGTCCTCTCTCCTCAGTGGAAGTATTTCACAGAATTCCCACAGCATCTGGGTTTATTTCAGGAATTTTATGTCTGGCTTTGCCAAGCAAGTGTCACCACTGAGACCTGGGATGTGAACAAAAATGGGGATAAGAATTTACAGAATGTTTATTTTGACTTCTGGGAAGCTTCAGTAAGGTCCAAACCATCCTTTTGGACAGGGGATGGGAGTTCTGCTGCCAATGCTTTCCCTCTGATTCCAGCCCAAAGACAGAAATACCTGGAAAAATCAAGAGCTTTATAGTCCCTTGTTTTATTGAGCCTTAAATAATTCTGCATTTCTATGCATGGCACAATCTATATTTGAACAAGGCAAGTGGGAAAGCACATGAAATCTGGTGATTTTTAATTGAAGACTGAGGAAAAACAGATATTTTATGTGAGGTTTTAGTTTTTTACTGGGAAGGGGGCAGGGGGAGAAAATGCAAGTGAATTTATAAGCATGATCTTTCTTTAAATCCTCCCCAAAGAAGGAGGATATAATCAGGTTTGGGCAAAGTTTGGAGAAGCAGCTTTCCAGCATGGAAATAATATTTTTGGTGATAATGTTGGCCAGAAGAATGTGGCTGTTTGGGGCACTTTGCTCTACCTGGACATGAAATTCCTTCCAGCAGGATCTGGTCAGAAAAATTTATCCAAAGCTGCAACACCCTGAACTTCTCCACCACTTTTACTCCAAATTCCTGGGATAACGCTTTCAGGGACACAGAGGACTTGGTTAATGATGAGGCTTTCCCTGATTTTCCAGACCATGAGCATGTGTGCAGCACCAGAGTGGTGGAGCTTTGTCTGGAGAAGAGGATGCAGAATCCCAGCATCCTTGAGGTTGGAAAAGCCCTTCAAATCATTGAGTCCCAGCACTGCCAAGGCCACCACTCATCCAGGTCCCCAAGTGCCACATCCACACATCTGTTAAGCCCCTCCAGGGATGGGGACTCCATACTGCCCTGGGCAGCTGTGCCAGGCCTGGACAGCCCTTTCCAGGAGGAAATCTTCCCAGCATCCAACCTGACCTCCCCTGGCTCTCCTCCTGTCCCTGTTCCCTGGGAGCAGAGCCCGACCCCCCCTGGCTGTCCCCTCCTGTCAGGGACTTGTGCAGAGCCAGAAGGGCCCCCCTGAGCCTCCTTTGCTCCAGGCTGAGCCCCTTTCCCAGCTCCCTCAGCTGCTCCTGCTGCTCCAGCCCCTTCCCAGCTCCGTTCCCTTCCCTGGACACGCTCCAGCCCCTCCATGACCTTCTTGTTGTGAGGGGCCCAGAACTGCCCCCAGGACTGGAGGTGTGACCTCAGCAGTGCCAGCACAGGTCACTGCCCTGGGCCTCCAGAAGTGACCCCCTTCCAGGAGGTTTCTTTAGCTTCCTAACTTCCCAGCATGTTAATTCCCAGTGTCAATAACCACTGGCTGCACCTGGCTGCCTGTGCAGTGTTTGCCACTTCTCCCCACGTGTTCCAGAACCCACTGACTCTGGCAAAGCCTTGGATTGGGAATAACTCCGGGTGCCCCATGTGGAGCAGAGCCAGGCTGCAGCAGCTCCTGGGGGCTTAGGCCTGGTTTAGTGTCAATACAGAGCTCTAAACACAGCCACTTTAGATCTCAAATCAGGGGGAGAATAATAAAATAATCCACTGAAGATGGGAGCTTGGGAAGACGCAGGGACTAAAAGCATCCTTTGTTGGGAGGCTCAGCTGGCTCTGGACCAGAGAGCTCTGACTGGAGATGGAGAGAGCAGTTAATTTGTTCTGCTGCTAAAACACAGATTAAAGTACAAGGCTAAAGCACAGTAAATAACATCGTGTTCCTTATCAAAGCCAATCGAATGCTTGTATAAAACAAACAGAAACATTTTATAATTCAAGTGGAAAAGGGAAGGAGGTTGGATTTGCACAGACAGACCCAGGCACAGGCTTTTTATTCAAAGGATTTTTCTCTCCAGGAGAGAAGCAGAACCAACCTGCCTTCCATTCAGGACACACTTGGCTGTGTACGTAATCCATCACTTCAAGCTCTTTTTTTTCCTTCAAGTAATTATTTCGAGTTCACAGTGTATTAATTTAACAGCAGATCTCATCTCCATGGCATGCTAAAAGCTCCCATTCAATGAGAAATCAGTCTCACGCTTGCTGAGCACCATTTCTGGGATTTCCCTGATTCTGGCCGTGCTGGGGTGGGACAAGGGGCTGATAACTGTGGGCAGACAGGGCAAGGCACCCCAGTGACTCAGTGGCAATGCCAGCTCCAGGCTGGGCCAACTGCTCATGTGGAGCAGTTTGTCCAGTTTAGACAAGGTATTCAATAAAGAAAGAGCTGGAAGGGTGTAGACTTAAATTGGATATTGGGAAGAAATCCTTCCCTGTGAGGGTGGGGAGGCCCTGGCACAGGGTGCCCAGAGAAGCTGTGGCTGCCCCTGGATCCCGGGAAGTGTCCAAGGCCAGGTTGGACAGGGCTGGGAGCACCCTGGGACAGTGGAAGGTGTCCTTGAGAGGAGCTTTAAGGTCCCTCCAACCCAAACCATTCCCAAATTCTCTGATAATGATGTCACTGATGTCACACAGTGCAAGAAGTGAGGAGTGATCTGGGGATGAACCCAAGTGTGAACACCAGGGTCCACCAGCATTTGTTAATGCCCCACACCCCCCTCCAAAGCACTGCTCCCTCAGGAATGAACCCTTCCCTCCCAGACTGATGTAAAACCCACAGCCACTGCTCTGCTTTTCATTTGAATCACAAGAGACACTTCAGGAGGTAACAAATTGAAGGGATCCTTGCCCTATATATTTTCACAACAATAATTTGCTTTGCTTTATGCAAAAACTGACATGAATATGTATTCCAATAGCAGCAGACATAAATCAGAGCTCGGGGTGAATGCACAGCATGCAGCTCCTCAATTAGAAACCTGCCTTCCCTGGAGATTAAACAGACTTTGCAGAAAAACACCAGGAGCCACCTTGACCAGAGCAGGAAGAGTTTCAGGAATGCCCTGCCCAGGCTCCATGCTCATTCCCTACTGCCCCATGCTCATTCCCTACCGCTCCATGCTCATTCCTACTGCCAGGGTTGCTGTGCTTCCCTGTCGGAACTCTTTTATAACCTGCAATGTTTGCCAGACCACCCAGTCCCAGCCATTCCCAGTCCCAGAGGTCACCTATGAGGCTCATCCTCAGCCAAAGGCTCTGTTTGAGTGGCTCCAGGGATGCTCTCATGGCCCCTGGGCTACCAGAGGGATGTGGAGCAAGGGTACCAAGGCTCCCTTCTCCTTCAGACTTTTCCAGGCAGGGAAATGATTTTTCAGTGCCAGGCAGGGAGATGATTTTTTCATGCCATTTTTAAATGAAGAAGCAACATTCATTAACGTGGCATATTTTATCTGGAGATATAAATGGTGACATGGTGCTGGTGCAAGCCAAGTCCACGCAGGGAGGATTTGGCATCAACATTAACCCACACGACAAACCTGCCACAGGCTGAGCAAACCCTGCCTGCAGATTCAGCCTGGCTGGTACAGACTCTCACACAGCTCTTGGAAATGAAATCTCTTGTGACTGACAAGTGCCCCTCCCCTGACATAACCCTCTCACCTGCATGTGGAAGCTCTCTGGCCTTTTTTTTTCTGCTGAAGTAACTAAAGTTGCACCTTCTCCTGCTTTTAGGACACCTGCCCCAGCCGTGTTTCCAAGCAGGGAGAGCAGGAGGGCAGGGGAGCCCAGCGTGGGGGTGGGGTGCCCGTGCTGAGGGAGGTGTGGGGACGGCCATGTTGGCCGTGATCGCTGTCACCGAGCCACAGTCCCACGGGGGACACCAGGCCCTGCATTCCATCCCTCCACAAACCCAGCCCAGCAGCCTGGAGGTCCTCACGGGTTTCTGGTCACCTCCCAGAGCACCGGGAGCACCCAGAGGCCGGGTGGGAATGGACAGGAGCAGTCAGGGCCTGTGTGTGACCCTGGGTGAAGCTGCTCCACATCCCCCAGCCCAGAGCCTGGGGAACACACAGCTGGGAGAACGGACCCCAGACAAACCTCACCAACCAGCAGGCACTGGAGGCTTCTGCAGGTGCCAAGCCTAAGCTAAAATCCCTCCTTGCATTCAGATCACAGGTTTGGAAGGGACTCTCCTATGGCAACTGTGAGTGACAGCAGTGCAAAGTGTGGTTGCTGTCACCAGCATCAATCCCACAGCCACGAGGAAGGTTCAGTTCCACTGGGACTGGTGGTGTCACTCAGACACCATCCATGAGCAGCACTTCAAAGCAGCAGCAATTATCCAAACACAAAACTGATGGCACACTCAGGGAAAACACATTTTCAAATACTCCACTAAATCCTCCTCAGCCAAGGGCAGTATCTTCTGTGCTGTGAGTGGGCAGAATCCCACATTCCCAAAGGCCTTGAGAGCAGAGCAAGGCTGATGGCACACGGCTCCACTGACTGGAAACATTGATACCACAACCAGAAGGCCAGGACAGCTCCCACGAGGACGAGCCCACTGGATCATAAAGGACACCCACATGCCTGTCTGCACCTCATCCTGCTGGCTGTTGAGTCGTCTGGAAAGGAGAATAGCAGAGCAAAATCACGAGGCTGCCATTGGATGCCCTGGAAGTGAGGCCTGTTACATGTCTGGATGCTCACAAGATCCAAGGCTTTGCATTCCCGTGCTCATGGCTGCCTTTTATCACCACTTATCATCAAACTGGGTCTCAGCAATGAACTTGGGTACTGTGGTTCCTTAAGTTCAGCAATACTCTACTCTGAGGACATGCCAATAATGACAGGAAAGATCCCAGGGCTCCAGATACCTCAGGCACTGCCACATCCCATTTCAAGAGAAGATCTCTACCTACTCTGACAGTAACCAAGAGAAACAGCAAAATGCCAGAATAAAGACTGCTTTTTTATGCTTGCAAAACTGATAAATCCAGGTGAGTTTACTCTATTTCATGTTTTAAGATTTCCCCTTAGCTAACACCAAGGAGTTGCCACTTTCTGCCTCTGAGGGAATCCGTTACGGATCAGTTCAAAAAGCAGAGGAGCAGAAAAATGGGCATTTTCTGGTAACTGCAGTTAATACCTGCTGCCCTGCACGGGTTCATGGGGAAATAAGGTAGCTCACTTCTCTAAGATAGGATCATGTAACTGCCAGGACATGTCCAGAATTTGCCCAGCAGCTCCTCTGCACTGTGCAGGAGCGGCGAGGCAGGACATGGTGAAATGTGTTTTATATTTGTACATGTAGGGAGAACATTTGCTGGCTTTAAATAGCAGTGCCTTTCACAGAAACTGAGAGAGAAGGGAAAGCAGATAATGAATGACAGTCTGGGAATGAGACTTTTGCAGGCCCTGGACAGGACGATCCCCAAAAGCTCAGTGCCTGGTCAGGGCTGGTTACCTGAACTGTCACAGAATATCCTGGGGTGCAAGGAACCACAAGGATCACTGAGTCCAGCTCCTGGCCCTGCACAGGGCAGCGTAAGAATCAGCTCCAGCACAGGCTGGTGGGGCTTTAGAAAGTCAGATTTTCATTGAAATGACAAACAAGGTTGAAGCAGGGCTGGGTTCTCCTGGTGAGAAGTGTGAGGCCCTCAGTGTCAGCGAGTACTTCAGAGCAGGGCACTGCTGGCCACGTGCTCGCTGCAAGGCAGAGCTGTCTCCCATTGATAGTTCAGGCTCGTGGTGTCATGTTTGCTGCTCCAGACGTTTCAAGTGTCCCTGCTGAGGCCGTGGAAATGTGTCAGTCCTGACCCCGGCCCAGCCCCAGGACTGGGACACACCAGCTGTTCCACTCTGCCTCAAGCATCCTCAGTATTCTTTCTTTTTCTTCTTTTTAAAGCAACATTTCAATCACTCTTAGAAGAGAAACATCTTTTCTAAGGTGCGGACAATTTCTCAAAGCTGCTTTTCTTGGGAGCATAAATGTCTCCTGCAGTCACTGTTTTTATCTGAGCTCTGCTGTGGCATTGATTCTGTTTGTCTCCTTTCTAACCTGCTGTTCATGTGACAGAACAAATCCTGGCAGTAACAGCAGTGCCAGAAAACGCATTTCTCAGGATCACAGAGCACCCTGAGAAGGGGGAGACCCACAAGGATCATCCAGTCCAACTCCTGGCCCTGTACAGGACAGACCTTTGAGTGTCTGCTCTGGCAGCTGCATCCCCCAGCTCATCAAGCCAGAGTGCACATCCCTGCTGCCTCAGGGTACCTGTGCCTCAGCTTTGAGAGCAGCACAGGCTTTTAGAGCCCAGCCAAACCTCCCCAAAGTGACTGAAATGAAAGTGCTGATGCATCAGCCTCGCTGCAGAGCCAAATGCAGCACCCGCAAAAGGAAACAGATTCCATCCCCAGCATCTCCACCAGAGAGGTACAAAGGAAGGGTCAAACGAGGAGCAACAGCAGGAAAAAAATCAAATAGAAAAATCTGTAGCATCTGCCAATCCTGCCTTTTAACTGGCTCAGCTGGGCTGGCAGGGACAGCAGCGAGGAGGAGGAAGTCAGGCACAGTAATCTGATTAACAGGTGATTAAAGGGCAGGGATTGAGAGAGGAAGGGGGTAAAGGGTTAACAAATACCACACTCCTCACTGCTGAAGAGAGAACACTGTCTGCCTTGATGATGAAATGAGTGTAGTTTTGACAGATCTGGGGCTGCTGTGCTTAACCTCTCCTGCAAGATTCTGAGCTGATTTGCTCTGTCAGAAGAAATCCTTCCCTCTGCCAAGCACTTCCCTCCATCTGAGGATTTAGCTGGCGGCAGGGAGCACAAACAACTCAGAGATCTCTTGCTGTAAACTTGTGTGCATCTTCTGTGCTCCCTGGCTTTCCCAAAGCTGTCCTGTAAACACCCAGGAGCTGTGAAGTGAGGCCACCCAGGCAGAGGTGACACAAGGACTGTGAGATGCGTCTCTCCTCAGCCATCCCCAGCGCTGGATCCAG
Organism: Atrichornis clamosus; assembly: GCA_013400975.1. Classification (NCBI taxonomy): domain Eukaryota; kingdom Metazoa; phylum Chordata; class Aves; order Passeriformes; family Menuridae; genus Atrichornis; species Atrichornis clamosus. Next base: position 18,694 of record WBMZ01013945.1, read on the forward strand.
CCCCAGGCATTTATCCAAACTCCCAGAGCAGGAGCTAAACTTCAGCAGGATGAATCACTCCAAGTGCCCAACTCTTTCTTCTCCTTATAAAGCACAGGAATTCTCCAGGATTTTTCCATGAGATTTGGAAGAGGAGACCCTTCAATAGGAAGCCCAGAGCATTGCACAGCCACAACCATCACATCCAAGGGGGTCCCACTGTCACAGCCAAATGAGGGGAGACAGGTGGGTGGAAGAGACTGAGCAGAGGCAAAATCCAGGAGTCCTCTCTTTGCCTTCAGCCGAATTCAAGCCCAGGTTTTTGAGAGGGAAGTGGAGCTGGATGTAGCCAACAGCTGGTGCCTGGTGAAGAGGAGGAGCATGCAGTGCTGCTGTCCCAGGCCTCGCTCCCAGAGATGGGGGTGACATTCAGAGCTAGAGGCAAGCTTCTCTGAATTGAACAGCCCTCAGTGGGCTTTTCATCCAGTAATTAATCCAGGAGCCTGTTGACCAAGAGACCTTTTAGCAGCAGCCAGGTATGCACACCAACACCGTGAAGCAGCATCTTTGGTGTTTCCAAACCCCTCTGTGCTCCCAGTGCAAGGGCCCAAGGAAAAGCCACTCTTTGCTTGCCCTGTCACTTCTGATGGTGCAGCTTTCCCACATCCTCCTCCTCCATCCAGGCTCCAGACTCTCTCTGCTGAGCACTCCCCCATGTAGGAGCCTTTCCATCACCCCCACTGCCCCCTCTGAACTCCTTTTCCAACTCAGAATCTCTTTTGAGACTGAAGTCCTGGAGCAGGCAGGGTGTGGGCAGCCAGAACAGTTTCTTCTCAGCTCCTTCCCTGACAAATCCCTGTGTTTTTGCTGTCACTGACTCAGAGGTGCTGTTTGCAGGAGCTGCCATGGTGACACCACCCCCAGCTCTCATGCAGAGGAGAGGACAGCATTTCATAGGGCACAGGATGGACAGGGGCAGAGAAATCAGTGGGGTTTGCAGAGGAGAGGACAGGGTCTCATAAGGCACAGGATGCACAGGGGCAGAGAAATTTGTAGGACCCTGCCTCAAACGTGGCTCAACCATCACAGTATTTCCATCTCTGAGGGACCAAATGCCTCTGGACAATGCAACAGAGAAACCTGTTCACCTCTGAGAGCCACAGCCCCTTCCAGGGGATTCCCAGGAGCATTTGTACAGGGGGTTTTCGTGCCTTCCAGACACCCTTCACAGTCTATCCTATTTATGTGACCACATTTGCCAGGAGCTAAATGCTCTCAATGACAACAATCTCCTCCAGCTGCTTATTCAGAACACAGCTTCCCTTCCTCCCTGCCAGTGAAGCTTTCCAGGAAGGAAAGGAGCCTGTCCCCAGTGCCCCAGGACTCACCCTAAACTGGAATGGAAATATGGAAACATGGGAAAAACTTCTTATTTGCACTTCCTGCAGATGTGCTCAGAAAACCTCAGCAGGAGCAACAGCATCCCCTGAGGCCCTGCCTGGAGATCTTCAGCCTTGGGTCACGTCTCCTTGTACCTATAAAAAATATTGCTCCTCTCCTTCCATAAAGCCAGGTGGATTTACACCAGCAGGGTAAGTGCTACCTGAGCACAACCTCCACCAGATACAACTGCTCATTTATCTACAGTTCCAATAATGGCCCTCAGGGCTGTATTTCAGCTTGAAGGGCACGTCCTGTGCACTGCCTCAAATGCTGCTGTAAAACAAGGGGCTTTATGAATACCTGTTTTTTAGTTAATCATCCCTTTATTTCAGAAACCTGCACCCTGGAAGTCAGCTCAACTTGAGGAGAAAAAGGAAAAGAGATACAGTTTTATGACAAGATAAAAAAAGAGGTTTATTATATATAACCATTATAGTTCCTCCCTCAGATGTTTCAATGTCTAATGAAATTTAAAGCCCTCTCTGTATTTTCCTCCCTCTTCTACAGCGATGATTGCCTTTAGATATACACACCAGTTACAGTAACATCACCAGAAGTGATGGCATGCCATAGGTATTTTATTATGCAGTCAGTTTTTTAGGGCTCAGCTTCCATCTGCACCACAGAAACCTGGTCAGTAAAGCTGACAGAACTTCTGCAAAGACAGCAAAACTGACAATTCCTCATTTCATATCACATTTTCAAACATATCTCCCTCTTAAATGTTACAGATCTTCTACATTTGATACCAATAAACACATTTTTCCCTTTAAATGTGTCCCAGAAAGCCAAACAAATCCATGAAACACAGGGAGTGCTGCCCCGTGAGCTTGGAGCTCCCTGGAGCAAATGAAATCAGGCACTGCCCTGGCTGCCCAGGGTCTGGGGAGGGAGTTGCCAACTTTACTGTACATAAAGGTATGGGAAAAGGGGAGGAGGATTCGGTGTCTAAGTGTCCCTCACAAAAAAATGAAAATACGGTTGCTGGAAATGTTTTAAAATGTAAATACAACAGAGATTTTAGAAGCAAGAGGCGCTTCCCAGCTGAGGTGGGAGCAGGACACAGAGCCAGGCTCCCTGGCCTGGGGTGCAAAGCTCTACCAGCAGCAGGTTCAGGAGGCAGGGAAGACACAAATCCCACACCCCCTGCCCCATCCATCCATGGCTTTGTCAGCAGCTTGTCCCTCGCAGGGAGCTGGGCCTGGCCCCCGTGGTGCAGAGCAGGACACCCCTCACCCTCCCCAGGGCACGGGGCTGCTGTGCCTCACCTGGGGACACATACCCTGGCACCCGGCCCCCACAGCAGCCACCCAGCAGAGCACAGCACCGGCTCCTCAGACACTTCAGAATAAGCTGTTTCCATTCCTGTGTCCAGTCCCTCACCTCTCCCGGGCACACCAGAAACCCCTCCAGGAGCTTGTCCTTCCTCTGGGCACCCGTCCACACTGGATGCAGCTTCAGCTACCACATCTAAGCTTATACAGCAGGAAAAAAATGTATTTACTGGCAGTTTCACCTGAGGTAACCACCCTGGTGCTGCTGCTGAACGTCCTCCTCGTACCACACAGATGATAATCCCTGAACAACTGCTTGCTCCTGTCATATAATCTAAATGGACAACATAACTCTTGTAAAAATGAGACAAAAGACACGACAAGACACACTTCTGTGTGCTTGACAAAAGCAGCAAATGATGTAAATGAACAGTTTTGAAAGGCTTTTAAAATGGTTCACTTGGCTGATTTTTGGCTGTCAGCAGAAATTACCATTGAGGTGCCTTGCTGGAAAGGGTCTGTGCTGCTCCTGGAAAGGGTCTGTGCTGCTCCTGCTGCTCCTGCCATCCACACAGCCCCAGCCAGGGAGGCCTCCATGGCACGGATCAAACAGGTCTGGTTTCTGAACCATTTTTAAGCCTAATTGGAAGCTTTTGCTCCACGGCCTTAGAAGCAGCTGGAGATGCAGCTTCAGTCATCAAGGAGACCAGACAGGGTCAGCAAACCCTTGGCCAGGAGGTCAAGCCCAGGTGCAGCAGCTCGGGCAGTGAGAGCAAAGCAAAGGCATGGGAAGTGATCCCACTGCAGTGACGGGATGGCGTGGGGTGGGTGGGCAGGGACAGGGGCACATCCACATCCCCAGCCTGGGCAGCAGCCCCTCCCGGGCAAGAGAACTCCCAGGGACTCGGGGGCTGTGACGAGCTGGGAGCAGAAATGTGGCTGCACCCCCTGGGTACGGTGGGTCACACCAGCTCTGAGGGGACCTGCTGTGCGCAGTGTGGCTGAGCAGCTTTTTGGGTGCTCTGGCAAAATCTGCTGGTCCCCAGGTCCCACAGCACACCCTGCCCCTGGCCTGGGGATTTGGCTGTGGCTGAAGGAGCCCTGGTGGGAACAGAAGGGTTTGTCAGGGCAGCTTGGGGCAGGAGATGGTGGGAAGGTCAGAAAAATGCAGTTTTTTTCCAGCTCTGCTTTTTTCAAGTAGTGTTGAATGAAGCCATCTGTGCTGGCATTAAAGCCACAGCCTGTGCCACCTCCTGTGACTCCCCACCTCTGAGCACCACCAGAGATGCCACACTGGAGCAAGCCAGGAGAAAACAAAGCCTGCCAAAATCCAAGTTCACCAGGATGGCGAGAGGTTACAGGATCTGGAGCAGAAACCAAAGCCACAGGAATGCAGGGGTTTAATGTTCACAGCCAGGTTGCTGATCCTGGAGTAATCCAACAAGGAACATGAGCTTGTTGCAGAGCCACACAGAGTTTCAAATGGCCAAAGCTAAAATGCTAAATAGAAAACAGATGTAATTCTGTACATTTGGATGGCTTTAAACCTAAAATCCCAGGGAGGAGAGAAGAAGCATTGAACTTCTAGATGCAAACTTTCCTTGTGTTTGTTTGTAGCTTTACAGCTGCAAATCAACCCAGTCCACCCAAATGGGGGGTGGCAGCTTAGCCTCAGGTGTAGGTTTGGGTTTACTCTCCTGGAGTTCACATTGATTGGAGGGGACTGGGAAGAGGGAAACATGTGCTGACAGCATGGGGAAAATCACAGAGGGTGTTTCAAACCAGGGATTTGGACCAATTCTCTCCATCCAGAGCTCCAGGGACAAAAGGGGCAGGCACGAGAGGCATCCAGAGCACCTGGGGTTCACCCTGGGAACCTTCCTGTGCTGCCTCAAAGGTGAAAATCAGCAGTTACCTCCCTTTGGTGAGAGGATCAACATCCCTGGATGGGCAAGACCAGAGAGTAAGAAGTTTCTTTGCCTTTCACAACGTCTTTGCCAGCAATGTTAACACCAGCTCTTCAACATTCAAGGCTCCAGCACTTTCCCCCAGTCCTGGCCCACCAGTCAATATCTGGTATTTCATTTGGGAAGGACACAAAATGCAATTCCAAAACCACTGCTATGCCCTTAGCACAATCCACGATGCCAAAGCAGCAGTCAGGTGGCAGAGCTGCTGTCAGGTAACAAACAAGGAAACTGTCCATCTAGAAACTTCCCTGCCAAACCTCCTCCTGCAGACAGGAACCCCCCTCCCCTGGGCTGGGACTCGTGCAGGACAGGGATGTGTGGAGTGCTGGGCAAGGACCTGAGCAATGTCACAGCTGAGGCACCAGGAGCATCCCCTGGGTGCCTCTGCTCCAGCAGGGAAGGGACACAAACCCAAGGAGCTCCTCCCAAGCACTCCCAGCATGGCAAGTCCTGTGTCATCCATTGCTCTGGGTCCTGCTGTCACCATGTGCCTTGGAAAAGCAGAGCTGTAGACTCAGAACTCCCATTTTACATCTTAAGTTAGATATATTTAGTCCAAATGTGATTTTATACCTAATTGTCTCTCTCAAATTAACTCCGTTGCTTTGACAGAATGAAACAGCTCCTGCAAAAATAAACTGGGGTTCTTTGTGCCTGAGGCAGATCCAGACAGTTATGTACTCCTTGGGATTACACAGGAATTCTTCATTATCAGCTGCATCATTTGCAGTGGTTTCTGCAGTGCTGGGAAATTCTGAGGCTCTTTGCAGTCTGAGCTTCAAGGCACAGATCTGATATTAAGGAACTGCAGTCAGCACAGAGCAGTATTTCTTAATAAAGTAAAAACTCCCAAAAAAAGGTGATCTTGGCTTGATTGATGCCACATCATTTGCATATGCCCAGTAGCAGCACTTTGGTTAATTAATACATATTTTGTGTCAGTAGATGAATATGCAATAATGGGCTTGTTACTGAGGCTTTAGGTATAAATTTCTGCCCTGAGCAGGTTCACTCACTTCCTTCTGCATTCCCCCAGCCTTTCCTGTGTAAATAAGACACAGTAACTCTCTAGAAGGTGGTGACACATGACAAAAGCCAAGAAGGATATACTTGTATTTTAAAGCTAGATGAGTTAATTAGCTGATAAAATGGAAGCACTGTTTGGAGGGGGCCAGGATGAGGAACAACACCTTCTTCCAGGGAACAATCTGAAAACATTAACCCTTATGGCTCAAGTTCAGCTCCAGAGGCCTCGATCCAGAAATGCACTTAAGGACTTAGATCTGAGCAGGTGAAACAGTGCCCCCGAAATTCCAAGGGCTGCCCAGGTGCTTGGAAGTTAAGTGCTCTGCTGGATCACAGCCTGGGTGGCCAGAGGTGCAATTTAATTTCATTTTCTGATCTGCTCCAGCAGCTTCCTGCACAGCAGCTGCCAAACAGCTCAGGGAGAGATAGGAAACACTGCTCCTACCCCGAGTGCAGAACCCCTGCGGTATCCTTGAGTTCCATGGCATCCAGCGCCTTAGTGGCTGAGTTTTTAGGCAAAGCCAAGGAAGTCTGGGTCAACCACCTGAATCCTTGTGGAATTTGAGGAAGGGTATGGCTGGTAGGTGAATTCCAGCAGGAGGAGGCTGCCAAGGAGGTCGAGAAGCAGCACCTTCCCTTGCCGAGGGACTCCTGAGAAAACCCTGGAGCCAAGGAGAGGGATGGAAGCTGTGTGCAGGGGGAGTGGGTTAAACACCCCTCAGGCCTTAGGGCAGAGCTGCATCAGGGCCATGAGACCATCCCTGAGGCCCAGTCTGGCTCTGAGTAATAAATCACCCGGGAAAGGCAGGAAGTTCACTGCAGTGAGGGAATCCCCTTCCCAAGGAGCTCCCTGGGAATGCTGCTCAAAATGAGCTCACCGAGCTCTGAGGGGATCACCAGGACACACCAGACTGAAGGAAACATAAATCACATCCAGTTATTCCACTGTTACCCTCAGTGATGCTCAGGGCAGGGCTCAAGTGGTGTCACATCAAGGGATGTGTTTGGTGCCAGGCTCCTGCTGGCCACCAAAGGAGAGAGGAGATTTTCCAGGCTGGCTGAAGGACATAAGTGATTAGTTCCCACTGAATTTGGCTGGGAATCTTCTGTTCTTTGTTGCACTGAAGCAGTCACTTGAGTCTGCCAGTACTGGAAAAGCTGTGGGAGAAGGGAGCCAACTAATTTGGGAAGGACCAAACAAGCTGCTGCTACTCACTGCCATTAATCCTGGCAGAGCCCAAGGATCCCAACACCTTTCCTACACACAGGAGAGGGGGCAATTCCTACCCCAACCAAGCTCAAAAACATCTACCTGAATATGGCAAACCAGGCAAAGTGAGCTCAAGGGTTTGTTTGGATCAGAGTAATGGGGTGGACACAGGACAATCTGACAGGGATGCTCCAGAGCCTTTTCCAAAGCCCTGGAGCCAGGCAGGATGGTGTATCCAGAGTTAACATCCCTACAAAGTGTGGTACCTGCTCTGCACTCCGGGCACGTGGAGCTGGTGACAGCACAGTGTGGGTCACACCCAGCAACACCACAGGCAAAGGTCAGGAGGCAGCGACTGGAATGCAGACACACTGGGCTGGAATTTTGGGAGGGATGGTGCCTGTGACATGGCACGAGCCATCCAAGTTGGCCCTAGGCTGGCACGAAACACAGGGCTCTCAAGAGATCCCAAACCCAGGGATATCGGCCCCAAAGGGATCGGGGTGTCCAAGGGGGAATCCAAGAGGAGATGCTGGGTGCTCCAGCCTTATGGGATGGTTGGAGCAGGCAGGGCAGGGAGGTCTCCCTAATTTGGGAGGGCAGCTGCCTCGCCCCAGGGCTGGGACAGTATTTGGTCACAAGCACATCACTGTCACTGATTTCCTGCTGACTCGGCAGGGCTGGGGTGGATGCAGGATGGAAGTGCTGTCAGTCTGCTCCCTGCCATCCCCATCAGGCTGTCAGCTGCCTTCCAGCTGCATTCCCTGTCCCTGAGGAGTCCGGGTGAGAAGGAAACACAGCTTAACCAGCTCTGAAAGCCTCAGCTGCAGTGGGGGCTGCTGGAGAACAGGGGGGTTGTTTGTAAAAATGCCCAGCTTTGACCTGGAAGTCCTTGAGAGAGGACGATGGCAAAGCCTCACGGAGACACCAAACACACTGAAAGCTGCTTGGGAATTTTTAGCTCCAAGTTTTTTGGTTGAAAATCATGGGAGTGGAACGGCATTGATTGCATCTTACTGGGAATAATCCTCGGGCTTAGGAGAAATCTGCAGCCAATGAAAGCAGAGTCTCACCCCTGGAAAAAGCCAGCACTCAGTCAGACAGGACTGCCCCTGGCCTGCCTGAGTCACCAGAGACCAGAGGAGGGGTAAAACCAACTTTGTGGCTCTGGATGAGGTGGGAAGGGACCTGTGTATCCCACAGCCCCAGCAGGTGCATCACAAGTCAGTCTGCTCATAAGAAAGGACAGATGAAAAGACAAAAATATCCCCGTGCTTTGCAGTTGTGGCAGGCAGGGAGCTTTCCAAAGGCTTTATGAATATAATGGGATGAAAAAACCCCTCATTCCTCATCTCAGTTTATTATGAGCCTCATTTCTTGGTGAGCAGTTTCACATTTTCTCTTGGCATTTCCCAAGCGCGTTTTTTTGTCAGAAGACAAAGTTCAGTTTTGCTTGGAGTTGGATTTTCGGAAGACACGAGCCTGGTTTTCTGGTTTATGGGGTAATTGATATCCCAGCCAGTGCAGCACAAGCACCGAGCAAATGTGCTGATGCTCACCTTGCACAGGGAGCAGGGAGGGCAGATGTCACAGAGCTCATTCCAGGCACCCAGGAATACTTCGGAGGACACTCGTGCTCCAGGGAGAGCTGCTGTAAAACAGCTCCCAGGGGTCCCGACTTTGCTGCCTCTCAGCAATTCCTGACCAAATTGCAGCCTCCAGGCCCTCGGAGAGCCAGGGCTGCTCCAGCTCATTCCTCATCCCCACACGAATGAGATCTCAGGGCTGGAATGTGACCGTGGCCCAGGCCCAGGGGACGGCAAGGGATGTCCCAGGGGGCTAATAAAGAAGGGAACCAATGTGCCTTGCAGGATGCTGAGGAATATGGAATTTCAATCATTTATTTCCCTGCTGCCATCCCCTGTGCCAGCTCCTGCTGCAGGGAAGTCTCTTGTGTCCTCCCCACACCAGCAAGGATGGGCTGGGGAAAAGTGCTGGATGGGGCAGCACTGAGGGATCCCTGGGGCTGGAGATGGAGGGATTCCTGAGCATCCCAGCCAGCACTGCCAGGGCAGGCTCAGCTTGGACATCAGGAGGAATTTCCTCATGGAAAGGGTGGTCAGACACTGGAACTGCCCAGGGAGGTGGTGGAGTCCCCATCCCTGGAGGTGTCCAAGGAATGACTGGACGTGGCACTCGGTGAAAGGGGTTAAATGCAGACTCAGGTGCCTGTTTCTCCACAGAGGATGGAGAGCTGGAAGCTCAGGACAAGTTAAAGGGATGCATGTCATGCCCCAGAAACACAGCCTGTGATTGAAAAACAAAAATCCGCCTGTCCTGGGGACACTGGAGGTGCCTTTGGTGTCCCCAGCCTGGGGTTGGAGCACCTGGAGTCCCTGGAGCAACCTCAATGGACAGTGTCAGTGGGGTCCAAATCCTACAGCAGTGGAAGTTCAAATCTCCCCAAAATTCAGTGGAAAGAGCAATATGGATCAGTTCTGCTGAGTGGCAGGAGCAGAGTGGGACCAAAGATGAACATGGCAGGAGCTCCCTCAGGATTTTGGCTCCAATTTCTGAAATCCACCGGTGAAGAGCACAGATACACCAAACTTTGCCAAGTCTCTCCAGACCTGCACACCCCTTTGTCCTTGCTCCCAACAGCCTGTTCAGCTGCAGGGATGCTGTGCCTGCTCTCCACACCTGGCTCTCACCACCCAGGTCCCTGGAGAGACTCTGGCCATGGCCCAGCATTAAACCAACCCCTGGGAGATCCCAAGCACCACTTGCCAGAGGCACCAATCCCATGAAAATCAGGCAAAAGCTGCCACCTGCCAGTTTCAGGTGACAATGAGGCATGGCTGAGTCCTAAACTGGATTTCTGCACCCACCAGTGCCTCTCACCTGGGCAGAGCCATCGTGTTCCCAGCAAAGGTGATCAGTGCCTTCCCAGCACAAAAATCAACCCATCAGTAACAAGAGGAGAACCCACCAGGGTGGAAACAGCAGTGCCTGCCCCCTCCTCTCCCTGTCCCACCTGCCAGCAGAGAGCAGGGATGGCAAATCCTTTGGAATCAGGAGGGGAGCGAGCCAGAGCCACCTGCCATCCCCTCCCCAAGGAGGGACAGCCACAACCCCCAGCACAGCCTGTGGAGAAACAATCAAAACACAGCTCCATTTCCATGGAGAAGGTTGTGATGAAAAGCGTGTTACCAGTTTAGAAATCCAGACCAGAGCTTCTGCTAAAGCATCTTCAAGCACCTGCCATAAATCCTGAGCTGGGAGCTCAAATGCCAAACCTCGGATCTGAACTCACACTTGAACTGATTCCTGCTCTTAAAATAAATGCAGGCAGTGATTGGATATTGTTCAGGGGTGAAAATATTTCTTCCAATCACTCTGAAGAGCAAAATTTGCTCTAACAGGGATACAGGTACAAATAAACAGACTGGGGCTGCATACGGAGGGTGTATTCCTGGTGTATCCTTATTCCTAAGACCTTTTCCAAGGTCAGTCCTACTCTGCCTCTTATTTTCCTCCAAATTAACTTGATTTTTATTTGGAAACATCCTTAAGCCCTAATTTCTAAGTGGACTTCGGCGTCTGACAGATAAAATACTATTTAAAAACTGGTCTTGAGTTTATATTGTTGGCAAGTTTGGGTTGTGGGGGGTTTTTGTTTGCTTGTTTCAATCTCTTTTGATGTTTTTTTTTTTTTATGTTTGCAGAACTGCAGGAGTCTCTAAGGCCCTGGCAAGGCATCAGCAGGTCTGTGGTAGCTGCTCTGAGCTCGAGGGAGCTCCCTGTGCCTGGGGATGGAGGAGGGAGAGGTGATCCATCCCCACAGAGCTTCATCCTCCCCACCCAGCTTCATCCACCCCCACACAGCTTCATCTTCCCCTCACAGCTTCATCCTGTCCCATACAGCTTCATCAGCCCCACTCAGCTTCATCATCCCCACAGAGCTTCATCCTCCCCACCCAGCTTCATCCACCCCCACACAGCTTCATCTTCCCCTCACAGCTTCATCCTGTCCCATACAGCTTCATCAGCCCCACTCAGCTTCATCATCCCCACAGAGCTTCATCCTCCCCACCCAGCTTCATCCACCCCCACACAGCTTCATCTTCCCCTCACAGCTTCATCCTGTCCCATACAGCTTCATCAGCCCCACTCAGCTTCATCATCCCCACAGAGCTTCATCCTCCCCACCCAGCTTCATCCACCCCCACACAGCTTCATCTTCCCCTCACAGCTTCATCCTGTCCCATACAGCTTCATCAGCCCCACAGAGTTTCATCCCACAGATCAGGCTGGGCCAGCTGCAACTCCGATGTCTGATAAATAAAACTTCTCCAGGTTTTAGTGGTTCCCTCGTTGCTTTTTCCACATCTTGTTGTAACAATTCTATCTCTGATAGGTGAGCACAGAGTTTCATTCCGTGTGGGAGCACTTTGGGGTCCCCAGCACAGGAAGGCCATGGAGCCAGTCCAGAGGAGGCCCTGGAGCTGCTCCAAGGGCTGGAGCCCCTCTGCTCTGGAGCCAGGCTGGGAGACCTGAGGGTGTTCACGTGGAGAAGAGAAGGCTCCAGGGAGAGCTCAGAGCCACTTCCAGTGCCTAAAGGGGCTCCAGGAGAGCTGGAGAGGGACTGGGGACAAGGGATGGAGTGACAGGACACAGGGAATGGCTTCCCACTGCCAGAGGGCAGGGATAGATGGGATATTGGGAAGGAATTGTTCCCTGTGAGGGTGGGGAGGCCCTGGCACAGGCTGCCCAGAGAAGCTGTGGCTGCCCCTGGGTCCCTGGAAGTGTCCAAGGCCAGGCTGGACGGGGCTTGGAGCACCCTGGGATAGTGGAAGGTGTCCCTGCCCATGGCAGGAGGTGGCAGTGGATGATCCTTCAGATCCCTTCCAATCCAAGCCATTCCATGATTCTATGATTCCCCTCCTGCCAACAGCCCCACTTGAGCATCCCCACCACTGGCTCTGCTTCATCTCCACCTGATCAATTTTGTGAAGACCACAGATCCTCAGTATAAATTCCCAGGGCTGTCCAGAGGGTGGATATCTGAACAGTCCACAGTCCCCAGATAATGAACTCCCTGGTCAGTCACTCTCCCCCACACCCTCAGCTCACCAAAGGCACCTTCTCTCCTTCCTTGCCAGATGTGCTCCTGCAGCCACAGAACTTGGGAGGCACCTGCAGCAAACTTGATTTGTGCTCCTCAGAGTCCACCCCTGAGAAATTTGAGCTGATTTGTTCCCACACTTCCCAAAAAAGCCCTTCCCCACAGCATGTGTGATTCCATGACTAATTCAGTCTCCTCCAAGAGAGGTGCAGATGGAGGAAAAAAAGCCCACAAGGAACAGGATTCATCCCTAACTCCTGTGAACCCTCAAACCTAATAAAGCCTTATGAATAAATTACATGCTTTTCAGCCTCCTACTTTCCAAAATGATAAAAAATGTAACAATGCATCATCACAGACTCCTGGATCCCAGCATGCTCCACATCTCGCATCCCTCGGTGTGCCAGAGGAGGGGACAGTCACTGGGACTGCTGGAATTCACAGCAGGACAGGGTGGTTCAGGAGGGATTTTGGGTGCAGCCTGTTGTCAGCTCTCTCTGCCTGCACCCAGATCTAAGTCATTAATCAGAAGCACTGAGACAGAGACACTGCAGGATGATCAAGCACAAACCCCCATTTCCATGGACACATGGCAGAGGCAAAAAGTGACTCCTGGGTGACACTATAAAAATAAATTCCACCCTAAGCAGGGATATTTTTTGCATTTTGGTGACAGGCACGAACTATTCAGATATAAGCTCCATGCAAGCACAAATCCAGCCCAACTTCCATCCAGCAAAGGTATTTCTGTGCTCCCCCTGACACTCTCATCCTCCACTCTCCATGACAATGTCCTGGAAAGCCACAGGGCATCCGCATGGAGCCTGTGCTCCTAGTCAGGCTGGGAAGGCCACTCTGTGCTAGCAGTGTATTTATTTTTACAAAAGCAGAGGACAAAAAAATCAAAGCATCCTTCCAACAAGTGGCAGCCCTCCCATCCTTCCTTGTTCCCACCACGAGGAATGGGAACTGCTCCCATGGGATACAGGCTG